>WNNJ02000174.1:0-187293 GCA_012934845.2 Pomphorhynchus laevis
TAGGCCCACCGCTTATAACTGTGGTTGACGATAGGCCCTGCTACAAGCCAATCACAGAACAAATGGACGCATCTTAAAATAAAATGATAAAACCTTCCAATTCTCGCACTATGATGACTAGGGCGCACACTGCAATCGACGCAACATGGCGGGACCCGGCTCGATCGAAAAATATACGAGGGTTCCCGATGCAAGGACGTCGTCGGGACATAAGCAATCTAGTCCAAAGAAATAAGGAATCGACAAGCGAAAAGATTCGTGTGGCATCTCTGAACGTGAGTACGCTCACTGGTAAAGTTGAAGAGATCGCCTCGATGCTGAGACGAAGACAAATAGACATTTGCGCACTGCAGGAAACACGATGGCACGGAACTAAAGCGTACAACATGGACCAGGAGCGTGATAGCAATGACTACGAACTCCTCTACCACGGTACGATGGGAACTGGCAGCGAAGTAGCTATCGCATTTTCTGGGCGACTCCGTGATTCAGTTATGAAGGTTAGCCGCTACGAAGACTGGCTCATGAAAATAACCATTATGACGGCGGACCGCGTAGCTCACATTTTCTACGCATATGCACCAGAGACTGAACGTAGTGAAACAGAAAAATACGCTTTTTGGAAAACGCTGGATTGTCACATACGGAAAATCTCTTCTGCCAACTACATCGTAATTACTGGAGACCTCAACGGGCATGTCGGTCAGACTGCTGATGGATCTCCATGCCATCTTGGCAGGGGCTATGTTCGACGAAATAAGGATGGAGAACGAATAATTGAGTTTGCTGACTTGCATGATCTCGTTCTTACCAATGCGTGGTTCATCAAGCGACCCACGCAGCTTACAACGTTTTATAGCGCGAACACTAAAACTCAAATCGATTATATTCTCGTGCGGCGTAAGCACTTGTCCACCGTAACCAATGCTAATGTCGTACCATACGGGACGATCGCAACGCAACATCGTCCGATAATTGCAATCATGAAAATCAAGCCACCTCAGCAAAAAGTAATTGATAAGCGCACGGGACCATCTAGAACAAAATGGTGGCGTTTCGGCGATGTGGTTGAAATGATCTCGAAGATACGGCTTCCCGAAGTAACAACAGTTGAAGAAACGTGGAGCAAGACTGGACATATAGTGCATACGATAGCGGATAAGATACTTGGTCGTACAAAAGTCGGATTAATATATATATAAAGCGTGATACATGGCTCTGGACGGATGATGTAAAAGCAAAAGTCAAAGACAAGAAACGACTATTCCATTTATATCTCAGCGACAAGACACAGACAAACTTGTATGCATACTATTTAGCAAAGAGCAACGCTAAGAAGGCCGTTGAAGTTGCCAGATCCGTTCACTATGATAATTTCCAAAAAAGACTCAATACACGCGATGGTGAGCGAGACATATTTCGGCTTGTGAAGCGAAGACATCAAAACACGTAGGAAGGATATCGAAAGGTTTTACTGCATAAATGAAAGGGATCGTAAATTATTAATCAATCGACAGAAAGTTCGAGAGAGATGGCGTGATCATTTTTAGGAAATCTCGAATAAACAGTTTTCGCATCCCCCGATCCCAGAAATTGCAGTAACGTCCGGTCCATTACCTTAAATACGTAAGGACGAGGTATAGGAAGCATTAAAGTGTATGATGATAAGTAAAGCCACAGGCCAGACGACATGACGACTGAGATCTGGAAAGCAAAAAGTTGGGACCCGTGGTTCTGTCTAATCAGTTTCTTCAACAAGATCACTGATGATCATAGGATACCGAGCGGTTGGCAGAGCAGTATCACCATAACGATATGGAAAAAAAGGTTAATCCAGCTGACTGCTTCAGTTACCGCCCAATTCGATTGCTCTCGCAAACTATGAAAATGCTCGAGCGTATTTTAGACAAGCGTATCCGTGGCATTGTTGATATTACCGTAAACCAAACAGGATTCGTCAAATATTGTGGCACTACTGACGCTATCCACGCAGCACGATTGACACTCGAAAAGCACCTGGAGAAAAATCAGCCACTCCACGTTGCATTCTTGGACTTGGAGAAAGCTTTCGACCGTGTCCCACATGAATTAATATAGTATGCACTGCGACAGCATCAAGTTTCAGAGCATCTAATCCAATGGGTGATGAAAGCCGGGTTTTAAGTGCAGCCGGAATGTTACAGCCATTTCGAATATCAGTGGGCCAGGGAAGCGTTCTCTCACCTGCCTTATTCAACAACGTTATGGACGCTATAACGAGTGATATCCAAAAGCCGATTCCTCACATGATTTTATACCAGACGATGTCTGGCTGGCGACGGACAACAAACAAGACCTGGAGGATTTAACTAAAATATGGAATAATCGACTCACACAATTCGGACTACGACCTTATCTAAACAAGACCGAATACCTAACAACAGACTCACAGGAAAGTGGCACAATCAGCATCAACGGTATTGATTTGAGACGTACGGATAAGTTCAAGTACCACGGAACCATACTTTCGGAAAGTGGCGACCTGATTTATGAAATCACGGCACAAATAAACTCAGCGTGGACAAAATGGCGAACGGCGACATGCGTTTTATGTGACCATCGAATTAAAGAACATCTAAAGTCAAAGATCTATCGCTCAATCATCCGCCCGTGGCCATGTACGGCCAAGAGTGTTGGCCTATTATCAAGGCAGCGGAGCGACGACTAGCGGTCATAGATACTAAAATGCTGCGATGGATAAGCATAATAACGCGATTTGACCACGTAAGAAATATGGATATCCTCCAAAGATACGGGGTGGCTCAAATCGTGAGCAAAATGCAAGAGACCAGAATCCGGTGATACGGTCACGTGTTGCAAAGTGAAAATTGCTCCCTTGCAAAGACCGATTAAAGAACGAGATTACAGGCAAACGTTCGGGAGGTCGACCCAAGCGAAGATGGTAAGATGGCCTTCATACATATATGATGGCATCTGGAATTCCCACTGACCGAGCTAAAGATAAGGCGAAATAGAGGGCTAAATCTCACATAGCGACCCCGCATCAAAGCCGGCCAATGACTGAAGAATAAGAAGACTACAATAATATTTCTGTGAAAAGTAAGGATGCTTACTGCTCTATGCTTTAATCCTAAAAATGTTTCTTCAAACTAGATTATGAATACCGTCACAAATCAGTTGCAACACTATCTAATAACCAATATCATCCTGCGCCATAAAATTCTATCCGAAAAAATAGTATATTTTCTGAAAAATATTTTATTATTAAATAGTATTTGATAAAACTCGAAATTTACAAAATTTCATAATTATATATTTATAAAATATAATATAAAAAACTTTATTAATCCATAAAATATATTGAATTTTGGGAGAAGGATCAAAAAGAAAACTTAAAATATTTAATTTTAGCATAAAAAAGAATCCATTTTATACATTTTAAATAATACATTAAATTACATTATATTATCGTATAAATTATAGTATAAATTTTTTCAGGTATATTTTTCTGATGATGCTAACAGAATTTAGCGAAATATTAAAAATTAGAAGTTTGATTTTTTGATCCTGCTCCCAAAATTGAGCAAAATAAATCATCAAAATCAAAATTTACAAATATTTCAAAAATGTATTGTTAATTTATTTAATTGATCTTTGATAAAAAGTATTAAAATGACATCTTTGTTTAGTAATTACCAATTTACTTTTTATTTGAAAATAAATAAAATAATTTTAAATTTATAATTTATTTATAAATAAAATTAAATGAAATAGAATTACACAATTCCCTAGTAATTATATAATAAAATAAATAATAAATACAAATACTTTATAAAATTAAATAATTATTAAAGAAATAATTAAAGTTACCAATAGTCGACAAGAGCAATAAACTGATCTCCAAGGGCACTGTAAGAAATTACAATTCGTGCATGTTGAGGACTGCTTGTATCTTCGTATTTTTTATGTATCATTGTCAAAATATAGGGAAAGGCTTCACTATTATTTGCATTAGCTACCTAAAATACTAAAGTAAGTGCAAAAATTAAACTAACTTTTGACAACCATTCGTTTTGTGAAGTGATTACGCATTTTTTCTCTGGTTAAAATGTTGTCGAAATATCCGTTACAGTAACTTTGCAACTCACCTGAGATTTGCAATAAATTAAGTAATCAAAAAGTTAAATACTTTGAAGTATTCGCCGAAACTCCGATATTTTTGTTATACATAATTCTAGCAATTTTGTAGTACTTGTTGGATCCATCGAAATGGTTACATCCAACTAAACGTTTTATTAAACAATAAAGAAATTTAAGAGTTAACATCTGTGTCAAGTCTGCAACCGTAATTACATTAACCAATTAAACGATTTTGAATAGTATGCATTGAATACAAAAGAATTAATGTGATTACCGATATTATTTATTAGAGTTATGTAATTAGCATAATGACACAAGGTTACACTCGCATTCAGGAGCTGTCTCAATCCTTTTCATTCAGTTTAATATTCTATCTCGAAAAGTGGCTTAATTCGAATAAATGTTCGATAAATGACATAAACATCATGGACAGAGACTATTTATTAATAACTTTAATGACACAGAGCGTATCATGATAACCATGCACCTACACATACCTAGTGAATGGACCTGAGTAGCTGAATGGAGCTTCACTTATTATGAAAACAGCTGGTGACCGAAGTATATAAGGATCTATTTGTCAAATCGAAATATCAAATTAGGAGGCTAGGGCATAATCAGGGAGTTAGGACCGACGGATTTTTCGAAAGTACAATACTTTAACAGTCTTCCGATTCTTAAAAAAAAGATTTATTTTAACAGATTTATTTATTTTAAAAAGATTTATTTATTCATTTATTTAATTAAAAATTGTATATTTAATAATTATGAACGTGAAATCCGTATATTTGTATTCGTTGCATAGTTTTAAAGGAATAAAGAAGAAAAAATTACCCTATATTTAACAATACATGTAGATAGCTCTTGCTATCATCAGGATTAAAAGTTCAAATGAAAAAAGTTTAAAATGATTAAAGTTTAATAAAATGATTAGCATTTTAAAGTCATTATAAAAGTCATAATTACTTTCATTATGATGAGTCATAATGATGAGTCACAATGACTCATCATTATTATAATTAACAAACATTCGACAGATCACTATAGACTTGCTACAGACCTCGAAAAATAATATTAATATAATTAGTTTCAATCAAAAAATCATAATTTAATAATTAGCAATTTTATCGAATTCAACTTCCACCAAAATCTGAATTAAGTAAAATCAAAATTCGAAATTTTTATAGTACACACTAAATTCAGGATATCCTTACATTTTCGATAGATAGTTTTAAAGAAACAAAGAAGAAAATGAAATAATAAATTTATCATTTATTAAATTTTGATAAATGTATCATTTATTTAAATTATAAATTTTAAGTAATAAAATAATAATTTATTAAAATGATTAAATAATTTATTATAAATTATTAATTATATTAAATTAAATTAAATTATTATTTATTACACTAATTTATTATATTTTATTATTAAATTATTATAAAAATTTAATAATTTATAATAAAAATAATTTATTAAAATTCCAATCCTGATAATGATAGCTGGAGCCATCGAATAATATTGTTCTGTTAAACAAAACAGGTAATTTTTCTTCTTCGTTCCTTTAAAATAATCTCCTTTCGAAAATGAAACGAGATTATGGATTTAGTTTACTATTTGTATCAGTGTTGAAAAACATCTTAAAAAATCAATATCAAAACACGAAAAATTCAACAAATCACCATGTAGTTTGGATGTTGGATGTGATTGAAAGCCGACCAATTTTCAGTTTTCATGGAAAATTTTCCGCCTTTTATAGAATCTTAAATTCTTCGCAATTTAAATGATCGAGGCTAATTTTGTTCATAGCATGGTAAATGCGATAAGACCCTTTTAGTATTTTATTACATTTAACGGTTTTATCGAATCGACAAGATTCGATTCTTATCGATTTTACTCCGTATTCTGAGCGATGATGCCCCCTTTGTAATTTTATTGAAACTGTTAGAAACAACCGTGATAAGCATCACGAAGAAAAATATCCAATATTAATTAATCAATATCAAGAGATAGCGTTTAATAAAGTAGCTGAGTATAGTCGATCTAGATTTACTATTCTGCTTGCTTTTCCTTTAGATACATTCGGAAAAGTGCAGCTCCTTACAGCTGACGCTTGCGTTTTAAGCGTTGATGCCACTCACTGTCGAGACATAAGACGCTCTTAATAAAGAGAATACTAATAATGTTTAAAAATTAATTAACAAATGTTAAAGTAATGCTGAAATTACATTCTGAGCAATTTATAATTACTTCGGAACTTCACAAAAATCTGTATATTCGTCACCAAGCATTATTTAGTATCTAGACACAAAAACTGCAGTGTTTTGTATGTGGTTCATGTAACAGAACTCAAAAAATAAAGTAACTAAGAAATTTAGCTGTTCAATATTTTTTGTCTATCCATTGAGCAGCAATAATCCAAAATCTTAATCGTCACACATTAATTTAATGTTTAAAGATTAACTTTAATTTTAATGTAACTTCAAACATGTTTTTGTCATAATGAAACTCATAAAAGCTCGTTATAAAACTCATATCCTACACTCTGAGAAATCATTGCTTCAAATGTAGCTGGTAGATATGAAACAAGATATCCTTCGTTAGTAACAACCAACTCTTTTTGTTCATACCAATCCTAAATGAGATAAGTTAACAAAATGAATTTTTGCATTAGCAAATTACCTTAACTTCCTGTTCAATACACCGCTTCAACCATATAGACAGTTCACTATCTTTAGATGCCATATATGTATCGGTTAGATGGTCAAGTACGCTCTGTTGAACCAAAGCTGGCAATAAGTTTGTGTCAATTCCGATATCCGGATTGCCCATGCAATCTTTGCCTCTTTCAAAAAGTTATATGTTATACTTGATTCATAAAATTATTACCTACTTATAATGGGTAACCCATTGTATTAAACTGAATATCTCAGTCGGCGTACTGATCGTCGATGATAATTCCAATAGCTAATTAAATATTTAAAAATGTTGATCTTTAACACATCTGCACTTACGTGTTCAGATATCAACCGATGATATGTCATAAAAAACATTTTCAATATTTCGTAATGAGGTGGAAAGCATTTTGTGCTCAAATCCTAAAAAAGTAAATTTAAATTTACCTTAAATTATATTTAAATCATATAGGATTTAAATCTTATTTAATGTTTTTACTAAATTTATCAAATATAATCGAAAATTCGAAAATCGAAAATTAATGAACAAATTAAAAGAATTAACTTGAAATCTTTCTAAATACAAATTCATAACAAATTGAGAAATATGTCATCATTGAAAAGTGGTTTGGTAATAGCTTTGTTAAAAAATGTTTCGGTATAATAAAATCGATAAATTAGATTTCGTATTAAAAAACAGGTCAGAAATTTTGCATTAAGTTACATATTAAATGAATTATATTCGATATTCCAAAACTAAAACAATTTTATTCTTAAAACTTGAATCTTATAAACATTACTAAAACTTTCAAATCCCAAATTAAATGACTTGAAACCTTAAAATTGTCGTCCAAGTCGGAAAATTGTTGAGTAATAAAGATTTTGCAGAAATGGTCATACATCACAATTACTCATAGCCATCAAACATTATATCTTGAGATTTTCGGTGACATCCAAAATTATTGACTAAGTTTTGTAAAATTTATACAATTTTATATAAATTAAATAAATTTTTATAAAATTTACAACAGCGAAGTCCCTCAAGATTATATCCTCAGTCCACCGCTTTTTAATATCTACATCAATATGCTCCCCTGTAAATTAAACAGCTCGTGTATAATGGATGTTGATGATCTTAAGATACGTAAAGCAATAAGCAACAAAACAATAAAGGAGCAACAAAGTTAATAAAGCAATTAGCTCATTATGAATAAATATTTGTATGATAAACTATATTTTGTTTATCTTATGATGACTCGCTATTGAGTCACCATAAGTCACATGCAATACTTGCTTCAATTTATAGCTTTTAAGCAGATAAGTTGATTGTTTGAAACTTCATTGAAATAATGTTACTCATTCGGGCACTTGGCATTCCGGCTATGATAGAAAAAATATTTTCAATATAGACATAAATCTAAATATTTAATTTTTATTTAGTTTTCATTTATTTAGTAAGTGAAAAACATAAAGTTTAAAGAAAATATATCAAGTAGGGAAGCAACTAATCGTATGCAACCAAACAAGGTTTATATATCAAACAATTCGGGTCAGACCAAACAAGGGTCTGTTATATTAAACAGACCCTTTTAACAGGCACTAATATCAAGATTAAATAAAGAGGTTTATCAATTAATATTTAAATCAGTCTAATTAAAATGTTAACGAGTCACACTAAATTAGCATTTTATAAAACTTGCTTTTATCGCTCTAAGATCTTTTAACAAGTTAATACGTAGCAATTCAAGGTGTCTAACAAGCCACATTTTGTTTTCTTCACGAATGTCGATCTGCGTTCCTTCAATTCTAAAAGAGCAGGGCCGATGCAATCTTAATAAACAAAATAAAAATAAACCTTCGAAGTACAAAATCATGAACAACTTCCTCAAAGAGCAAGCGTAATTTTTTGGGCCGACCATCAAGAATAAAACCAGGCATTTCGGATTGCTTATTTTTCCAGTAGTTATCTAAACTAAATGTATATTCCATTTAAAAAATCAAAAAGACAAAACACATTCTTACTATTCCTCTCGCTCTATTATACGAAAAGCCGATATCAGCTTTTCAGGGGCTTGCTGTCCGATGCCAATTATTCTTGATAAAAGTAAACGCAAGCTCTGAGTTAATTCGGCGGCTAGCTTATTAACATCCTGGAAGAAATAACTTAGAAGCTGAAATAAACATTAATACACAAGTATGGTCAAAGAGATAAATACTCTTTTATCTTCAGGTGCAATATCAGTTCCGTCAGTTACAGTGGACTTATGCAACTCCATGTATAAATAATTACGGCTGCTTTCTAAGTCCAATATAATTTTATGCGCTACCAGGAGATTATCCTCAGCCAACAACGATCTAGCTCGCTCAACATTATCTGGTACGTTGGAAATGTAATCTATATTTTGTCTAGCGAGCGCTAACTGTCTAAATGATTTTTCAACAATAAAAATAAGTAATTTATTTATTTTAGTACTTACCGAAAAATATCATTGAATTTTATTTTTCATTCGATATAATTTTAATTTCAAATATATTTAAAATTTAATGTTTTCTTAATTTCATGTTAACTTTAATTTAACATCTATTAATTTAATAATCAAATAAGATCTGATGAGTCATTGTTAGTTTACGCAGCCGTCTACAGGTCCTCCCTGCATCCAGCAGTGTGGGTATCCGGTACTGATAAATCTAAACAATGTAGAAACGGCACAGCGTTAGGCTGTGTTTGTTTTCTGTTTTCTTTCAGCTCACCATCCCTGACGTCATATTTCGCTGAAAATGAGTTACAAATTAGAACAATCAAACGATAAAAACGAAATTTGAATTCGTTGATTTTAGTTGATCTAATATGTTTCATAGTGGAGAAAGTGCTCAGTAATCAGTTTTCGGCCACTATTCATCGACCCAACATGGCAGTAGGGCCAAAGACATGCTAATGACGTATTTCCTCTGATAAAATTTGATTATCTAGTATTTTATTCTAATACAGAGTATATTATTTATTATCCATAAAAAAATTCCGCTAGCTTATAAGACAACTTTGTCAGATATATCAGTTGAAGCTGTAGACAAGTACCGAAGGGCAAAGAGAGCTTCAGCTCGAGCAGTTACCGAAGCAAAAAAGGCGGCTTGGGATAAGTTTAGAGAGAACTTATAACTTGATTATAGGTCAGCTTCGAAGATTTACTGGAGGACGATCAGTAACCTTCGTGTTGGAAAGCAGATAACTCTTCAAATTGTCTATGACAAGAGGGGACCTATGTTGACTGACATTGAAGAAATTATTGATTGTTGGAAAGATCATTTTTTCTCTTGTAGAAGTAGAACCTTTAGAACCAACAGAAAATATCACCTCTTTGAAAGAGATCATATAAAACATCGTAATGTGAAATTTTCTGGAGTAAATGAGATTTGAATTGAAGCTTAAGGCTCTCTAAGTTGTAGGTATGAAGTGGCTAACACGGATCTTCAACGTTGCTTTGAAGTAGAGCAAGGTTCTTAGTGAGTGGCGAACTCGAGTGGTAGTACCGATCTTTAAGTAAGGTGACCGAACAGTGTGTTCCAATTATCGGGAAATCAATCTTCTTAGCCAAGCTAGTAAACTATTTGCTATGATTCTTGAGTTAAAGATACGGCCTATAGTTGAGGAACAATACAGCTTTCGTCCAGGTCGTGGAACTACAGATTAGCTCTTTACTCTCCTCGAGCAATCTTGAAGTTATCTCAATCGGTCTACACGTACTTTGTAGATTTGGAAAAGGCGTTTCACCGAGAGTTCCACTGGAGAGATTGCGGAAAGTACTAAGGGAGTATGGAGCACCACACTATCATCGGGTAGCTGTGGCTTCTATGTATGAACCAAGTATGAGTTGTGTTCGTGCTCTAGGTAGGAAGTCTAAATCATTTCCAGTATGTGTTGGACTTCGTCAGGGCTGTATTTTGTCTCCACTTTTGTTCATTGTTTACATGGACAAAATGACGAGACGGGCTGCTCTGACTAATGTCGGTATTCAGTTCGATTCCATCAGAATACCAACTCTGCTTTGTGCATATGATGTTGTCTTGTTGGCTTCTTGCCGGAGAACTTACAATGCCTACTAGATCGATTTACAATGGAATGCTAAGCGGCGGTGTTGGTTAGTACCTCCAAGACTGTCTTGATTTTCTGAACAAAGAAATCAGATAACTGTGTCTACGTGTTTTATAACTATTATTATAATATAACTATTATTATAAATAATATAATAAATAATTATATATTATTTATATTAAGTTAAAATAAAAATTGAAATTTAAAATAAAAGTCAATTTTTATGAATCGATTAAACTTTCTTAAAAGTTAGAGGAAAAATTGTCGTATCAAGAATGCATAGTTTCAGTATTTCTGACAGAGGTTGTATTACGGGGAAAACAAAGTTCACAGGTCAATAATAACTTGTCAAAAGAACAAATCAGATAACTGATCTTACGTATTTTATACGATATATAAATTAAAAATAAATAATAAATAATTATATAAGATTTTATACAATTTATATTTATATAAAGTTAAAATTTTAAATTGAAATTTAAAATAAAAGTCAATAGTTATGAATTGACTAATAAATTACAGACGATGCATCAAAATATGGATTAGAGTTCATCAAGAGGAACTGCTATGATATCAGGTCTCGGGTTTATTTCTCGATCCAGCATTGCAGCGAAGCCAAACACTTTCTAATGACCTATGTATTCGTCTCGGATTCAGGTGTCAAAATCAATCCGAATTGAGGAAAAGGTTCTTCCTGATGTGGAGGATTTAAAGTATCTTGGGGTATTGTTCTCGAGGGACGGCAGGAACATCAGGGAGATTGAGAAGCGGATTTGTACAGCTAACGCAACAATGCGTTCTTTGTACAGGTCAGTTATGATGAAATGAATGGTGAGTCTTTGGGCGAAACTTTCGATTTACCAATCAATCTTCGTTCCTATCTTAGCCTATGGTAGAACATTTGAGCTATGACCGAAAGGATAATATCTCGGGTACAGACAACCGAAATGAGGTTCCTTCGCGGTGTGCCAGACTCAGCTTTAGATAAAAGGTTGTGAATTCGGTCATCTGGGATGGACTCGGGTAAAGTCACTGCTTCTCCACGTCGAAGAAGATTAGTTGAGGTGGCTAAGACACGCTCTGATTATGTCTAGGGATCGACTTCCTCAAAGGGATTTCCAGGCCGGACTCTCTGGAAAGAGACAATGATACCGATCGATAAATCAAATCTCGAAACTGGCCGAAGACCGTCTTGAGCTATCTTAAATATAACTATGGTATGTTGCTCAAGATCGCGATGGCTGGAGTAGTTTGGTAAGTGCAATGCCTCCACGACCCGACACCCGGAATAGTGGTGGACAGGAAAAATCTTGTATATTCTCGTATAATCATTGTCATGAAATTGTTGTTTATACAAATAAATTAATTTATTATTAGCAGTAATTAATGCAAACTATATTAGCCAAAATATTGCGACATTAGGCTACTTAAAATTTAAAGCTGCTTATAATTTTATTTTAAATTAAAAAATTTAATCAGTTAAAAATTTAATCAGATGATTAGTTAAAAATTTGTAAAATTATTGCAATTTTAAAACTCACCTGTAGGTGTAAACCTCTTTTCGGAGACCAGTAAGATTTTGATTTATGTGCAATACATTTTCCATTGAAGAATTAATAACTGAAATGTCATCTACCACTCCGCTAAGTTTGTGCTTACATTCCTGCATTTGATTTAGTCCAGTATTTATGCTATTTAACTGTCCGTGAATAACGGACTTCAGCTGTGTAGATAGTAAAACCTGTACATTGATATTTATTAAAGATAAGATACAAGAAAATCACAGTTTAAATCAAAGGCTTACACTTTGCTTTGATGCTTGATCGCGCAATTGCTTAAGCTTTGAGGCGAGATCAGTTGATATATTCAATTTTTGAAAGGCTAGTCGTTTGGCCGATGCGACTGCATTTTTTTGAAGCACATCCAATGGTGCTATATCAGCTTCTGAACACAACACAATATTGATACTGTACGTTTTTTAAATTTAGATTGCACTAAATGAAACAATATTTGCTTAACTGATAAAATATTTGTAATGCTAAATAATTAAGAATATTTCAAAACATAGCTTCTTTAGAAAGCATAAATGGTAAAATTATAATATATATTCACATTGCAAAGCCTCTAAAACATATACGCGTTCAATAATTATCAAAATCTTAAATAAGTGATTTTTAAAATATTAATTTTGTAATTGAGTAATTTGTCATTTATCTATCGTGAATGCAGTATGTAAATGTAACTAAATGCAGTGAAAGCAGACCATGAAAATCAAATCAGCTAACTGAGTCTACGTATTTAATATAATTATAAAATAAACAAAACATAATAATGCTAAATCAAAATTTAATAATTAAATAATAAAATAAATAATTGTTTTTAGATTTTCTATAATTTAAATCAAGTTAAAAAAATGAAATTTAAAATAAACGTCATTTTTATGAATTGACTAATAAATAACAGACGTTGTATCAGAATAAGAATTAGAGGTCATCAGGAGGAACTGCTATGCTATCAGGTTTCGGCCCCTAACTCCTCTACTCAACATAGCAGCGGGGCCAAATACATGCTAATGATGTATTTCCACTGATAAAACTATCTAGTATCTTATTCTAATGCAAAGTATATTATTTATTATTCATCCATAAAAATTTGCCACTTAAGAGTTTAAATTTATTCTTTATATTATTGTGTTGATTTATATATTTTACTATTTTCTGCTTGATGTTATTTTTATAGTAACCTAGTTTAAAATATGTATCTATTAAATTATTTAATATCTCTAAATTTTACTTATTTTTTAAAGAATCATATTAAAATTAAAATTTTCACCGTACATATCAAGAGAAATTTATACACGATAATTACATATATTTAATAATTAAACAAACACCGAGAATAGTAAATTAAAATACTTCGCTTTGGTAAATCCAAATACATTCTGAATGTCTGATGAACATGCTTCAACAGAAAAGTTATTTGTAATTATTTAATCTGGTTCCGTTTATTTGTTCAACGAAATACAACAAATCTTGGATCATCCCCTGTGATTTCATGTTATAAATAAAAGCGTGTATGATCCTGTTTTGATAAAGAAAAAACTAATGAAACACATCACCGCAGCGGTTTATTTCCGAGACTTAATATCAATGCTTTCTTGAATCTAAAACTGTAAGATAAAACATATCGTAAATCAGTAAAATATGTATTCACATAACTAACAACCAAAGAATAAAATAATTACAAGTAACAAATTGGGGGTTACCCGCAATTGGTCCCAAATATTAATTGTTCGTTACAATACGATGTCATCACCGACGCTGTTAGGGAGTGTTAAAGTAACTCTTTGGCCTGTCCTTTACTCATCGTAGTGTTGACGGCGTATATTAATAAAGATTCTCCTTCGAGCTTCATCATCGTCTGAACGTTTACTATTGACTGACTCACATTGTTCATGCTCAGGAAAAGACTCAACATTGTCGATATCGATCTTCGCAGTTGTCGTACGCGGCTGTTCAATGGTCATGATCGTTTGGATAGGTTGCTGGGGCATTATTTGTATGTTAGGAATCGGGCTGGCCTGGATTATTGGCAGTGTATCGGGAATTTTGGTGCACTATCTCAGTCCTGCATGACACTGGGATTATTTCGTCGTACTCATTCATTGGGTCACGATTCTTGTAGTTGTCTTTGCAAACCGGTTGCCCATCACATCAAGAGTTCGGCTCGAAGCACAAGAGTCTGGCTCGAAGAGGCGTTTCCCGGGTTCACTTAATTTCTGGTGTCCACCATTAAATGTCAATATTGGAATCTGGACAAGTGATGCTAACATTGCTTTGGCGTTGCCTCACATTATTGCAATAGAGATGCGCTGGTATAAATGTATTCACGTGGTAATGTTGCTTGTTTTCATTAAATTGAATTATTAATTATATACAATATACAATTTATAATTAATAAGTAATTATTATTAATTTATCTTTGCTACTAAATTGGCATTTTAAATGCTACTTATTCTGTTGGCTAACCAAATTAGTGAACACAATGGCGCAGTAATTGATGCGTAGAGAGTATTTTCAAATTACTACTTGAAACATGATTATCGGGTTATCATTTAGTAAATATAAAGTATTTGAGAATAAAGACAATTAAGTGTCGATTAAAAAACTTTGCATACGCAATTGGAAGAAAAACTATTAGTTACGAAAAAAGTAATTCAAATGTTTCAATTGAAAGTTTGATTTTTTACGTATATGACAAAAATGTGTAAGTGAAGTTTTTGACCAACCCTGCTTGCAAATTACAAAATAATAGACAAGCATTCAATTTAGTAAAAACAATTATTTTAAAATGGTCAGCTGGCAATACATGAAGTGCGGCATAACCAAACAATTAACTTAACAATAAAATATAAATATAAAATTGAGATAAAATATTATTTTCTTATAATTTTCAAAAATCGATATAAAATCTTCTGTACAATCAAAATATTAAAATGTAATCACTTTGTATGATAAACTTTATTTATACATTTATCATCTACGTGAAAAAATCAAACTTTTAATTTAATATTTTTCATTTTGATGTCATCGCACAGGTAAAAGCTGCTAATCAGCTTTTAAAATTGTACATTTATTGTAAAATTGTACATTACAATACATCAAACATTGTATATTATGCAAATGACATCTTATGCTATGTTGCGTATATCAACATATAATAAAAGGCAAATGACGTCATATATCGTCATATGTAAGGAATATGACGTCATACAACGTCATATGATAAATATATGAGAAAATATTAAGTGGTATGTAAAAAATATAAAGTATCTTCTATTAAAACGTCACAAAAAATGTTTCTTAATTTGTATCATTTTTAGCATACTATTAATATAAAAATTAATTGAGAAAACAGCTGGACAATCAAAATGATTGTCCAGCTGTGTTTTCATTAATTTTTTGGGACGGTTATCATTTTTGATAATAATTAATATAAAAATTTTAAATGTAGGCAGTAAACATTGTATAGGTATGAATAATGCAACGTTAAAATCTTAAATCTTTCATAGAGGTTTTAAAAAATAAACTGATTTTAATATAAATTGAGTTATTTATTGGCATATTCGAAAGTTAAAATAGCTAATTTGTTTGTGGTGAATAAGACAAGACATTTAATAGCTCAAAATAAAGGATCCTTGTATAAGGATTATAATAATTTTTGTTAAGGATTATATTGAGATAAAGATCCTGTATAATAATATTGTTAAGGATCCTTGTATAAGGATTATAAAAATCCTTGTTAAGGATTATATTGGGATAAGGATACTTTATAAAGATATTGTTAAGGATCCTTGTTTAAGGATTATAATAATTTTTGGTAAGGATTATATTTGGATAAGTATCCTGTATAATGATTTTGCTAAGGATCCTTATATAAGGATTATAATAATTTTTGTTAAGGATTATATTGAGATAAGGATCATGTATAAGGATATTGTGAAGGATCCTTGTATAAAGATTATAATAATTTTTGGTAAGGATTATATTGGGATAAAGATCCTGTATAATGATATTGTTAAGGATCCTTGTATAAGGATTATAATAATCTTTGTTAGGGATTATATTAGGACAAGGATAATGTATAATGATATTTTTAAGGATCCTTGCATAAGGATTATAATAATTTTTGTAAAGGATTATATTTCGATAAGGATCCTGTATGAGTATCCTTGCTAAGTATACTTGTGATTATAAAAATCTTTGTTAGGGATTATATTAGGATAAGGATAATGTATAATGATATTGTTAAGGATCCTTGTATAAGGATTATAATAATCCTTGTAAAGGATTATATTAGGATAAAGATACTGTATAAGGTTCTTGTTAAGGATCCTTGTATAAGCATTATAATAATTTGTGTTAAGGATTATATTGGGATAAGGATACTGTATAAGGATATTGCTAAGGATCCTTGTATAAGGATTATAATAATTTTAGTTAAAGATTATATTGGGTAATGATCCTGTATAATGATATTGTTAAGGATCTTTGTATAAAGATTATAATAATCCTTGTTGGCGATTATATTAGGATAAGTATAATGTATAATGATATTGTTAAGGATCCTTGTATAAGGATTATAATAATTTTTGTTAAGGATTATATTAGAATAAGGATACTGTATAAGGTTCTTGTTAAGGATCCTTGTATAAGGATTATAATAATTTTTGTTAAGGATTATATTGGGATAGGGATCCTGTATAATGATATCGTTAAGGATCCTTGTATAAGAATTATAATAATCTTTGTTAGGGATTATATTAGGACAAGGATAATGTAAAATGATATTGTTAATGATCCTTGTATAAGGATTATAATAATTTTTGTTAAAGATTATATTGAAATAAATATCCTGTATAATGATAGTGTTAAGGATCCTTGTATAAGGATTATAATAATTTTTGTTAAGGATTATATTAGAATAAGGATACTGTATAAGGTTCTTGTTAAGGATCCTTGTATAAGGATTATAATAATTTTTGATAAGGATTATATTGGGATAAGGATCCTGTATAATAATATTGTTAAGGATCCTTGTATAAGGATTATAAAAATCTTTGTTAAGGATTATATTGGGATAAAGATACTTTATAAAGATATTGTTAAGGATCCTTGTATAAGGATTATAATAATTTTTGGTAAGGATTATATTTGGATAAGTATCCTGTATAATGATTTTGCTAAGGATCCTTATATAAGGATTATAATAATTTTTGTTAAGGATTATATTGAGATAAGGATCATGTATAAGGATATTGTGAAGGATCCTTGTATAAGGATTATAATAATTTTTGGTAAGGATTATATTGGGATAAGGATATTGTATGTGGATATTGCTAAGGATTTGTATAAGGATTATAGTAATTTTTGTTAGGGATTATATTAGGATAAAGATC
This sequence comes from Pomphorhynchus laevis, assembly GCA_012934845.2. NCBI lineage: Eukaryota > Metazoa > Acanthocephala > Palaeacanthocephala > Echinorhynchida > Pomphorhynchidae > Pomphorhynchus > Pomphorhynchus laevis. The sequence goes on from WNNJ02000174.1 coordinate 17,864, forward strand.
CTGTATAAGGTTCTTGATAAGGATCCTTGTATAAGGATTATAATAATTTTTGTTAAGGATTATATTGGGATAAGGATTCTGAATAATGATATTTTTAAGGATCCTTGTATAAGGATTATAATAATGTTTGTTACGGATTATATTAGGATAAGGATACTGTATAATGATGTTGTTCCTTGTGTAAGGATAATAATAATTTTTGTTAAGGACTATAATGGGATAAGGATCCTGAATAATGATATTGTTAAGGATCCTTGTATAAGGATTATAAAAATGTTTGTTAAGGATTATATTGGGATAAAGATCCTGTATAATGATATTGTTAAGGATCTTTGTATAAAGATTATAATAATCCTTGTTAAGGATTATATTAGGATAAGATATGGAATAAGGTTCTTGTTAAGGATCACTGTATAAGGATTATAATAATTTTTTAAGGATTATATTGGGATCAGGATACTGCATAAGGATATTGCTAAGGATCCTTGTATAAGGATTATAATAATTTTTGTTAAGGATTATATTAGGATAAAGATCCTGTATAATGATATTGTTAAGAATCCTTGTATAAGGATTATAATGATCCTTGTTAGGGATTATATTAGGATAAGGATAATTTATAATGATAGTGTTAAGGATCATTGTATTGTTAAGGATTATATTAGGATAAGGATACTGCATAAGGTTTATGTTAAGGATCCTTGTATAAGGATTATAATAATTTTTGTTAAGGATTATATTGGGATAGGGATCCTGTATAATGATATCGTTAAGGATCCTTGTATAAGGATTATAATAATCTTCGTTAGGGATTATATTAGGACAAGGATAATGTATAATGATATTGTTAAGGATCCTTGTATAAGGATTATAATAATTTTTGTTAAGGATTAGATTTGGATAAGGATCCTGTATAAGTATTATTGCTAAGTATCTTTGTATAAGGATTATAATAATTTTAGTTAAAGATTATATTGGGTAATGATCCTGTATAATGATATTGTTAAGGATCTTTGTATAAAGATTATAATAATCCTTGTTGGCGATTATATTAGGATAAGTATAATGTATAATGATATTGTTAAGGATCCTTGAATAAGGATTATAATAATTTTTGTTAAGGATTATATTGAAATAAAGATCCTGTATAATGATATTGTTAAGGATCCTTGTATAAGGATTATAACAATCCTTGTTAAGGATTATATTGAGATTTGAACTGTTACCACATGAAACTTAAACATTTTACTGAATTAACTTGAATTAAAAAAGCGTATCAGCATGGCGTTAGCAACAATAATGACAAATTGTAAATATTTTAAAAGCACTTACCTTGATTCATTCTAAAGGATTAAGTAAGCGCAGAAATGGCTACTGAAATAATCTAAAATCATTTTTAACACTTTAATATTATATTTTTATATTCTTTAAACTTGGTTCTGAAATGGTTATATTAAGATATATCCTTCAAGTAAAGCTTTAATCAAATTACCGTTTATAAAAATAATAAATTTGCGCATAACTGGATATTATTAACTATATTTACGCGTTTGTTTCTTTTTGCAAGGCTAAATTTTTGCCATTCATGACAACTTTGTTGCCGAGTCTTTTGTTGGCTGATATGTAATTAAAAGGATAAAGTTGTGATAATCATTAGCACGCATGTGTTGTTCAGTGTTGAGTAACTAAATTTTATTTTTAACTGCCTAATTGGCATGTGGAGAGACAAAAACTTGTATACATCTCAAATAACCTAACTTTCTATTGTTATTTTATCTGTGATCACAAATGATCAACATATTGATAATTCTTCTGATTGTGGCACGACATTATCCTCACAGGTATTGTTCCTATTCTTGATACAGCAGGACGCTACTAATCAGTCTGGGTGGGTCTCATCAGCTGCTGACCCAGACCTACATTTCACGTTTCGACCCTTATTTTCTGCTTTCTCCGTACACTGGTGCTGATCGGATTAGAACTCAGGACGTCTGTATCGCGATTCAACGCTACATCCACTCAGCTGGCTGCTCCAGTGGTGTAGATATACATTTCTGTATATTGCTTTTGATAATATTGATAATTGATATTGGTCTGCTGACTACATTTGACTGTTTGTTGTCTTTGATTTATGACATTTTCTATGTTACTTTATGTTATGTACTTTGTTTTTCTATTAAGAAAATCTCATTATTATAGTGATGGGAACAATGAGTTTAATAATGATGGCACATTATGCGTGTGGTGTATTACGCTAGACATTCGCTATTTTCAAAAAATAAACATTTTTTATACTAAGTGTATTAATATCAAGTTTATTTTTTTTTCAAAAAATAAAATTAAGTTAAATCAGCCTTATACAATTTACATCAGATATTCCCCATCCAATTAGGAATTATTTTTGAAATTATTCGTCTTTTTAGGTCTTATTTTAATCATTCAATTTAAGTCATTTTAAAATTTAATGAGCAGAAGTTATACATAAATTAACTTTTAATGTTTAACTGTAAATCTATCTTAATAGTTCACAAATACATGGTTTGTTTTTTTTTGCTATGAAAAATTCTCTTTATACAACAAAAAAAAGACAGAAGAATGTTCAAAAAAAAACAAATCATTTGGATTCAAAACTTTGAATCTCTGCGTTTAGAGTTCGTGCGACTTAAGCTAGTAGACGGTTCTAGGATCTTAGAACCGGATGTTAGAGGCGTACTCGAAACGATCATTAACAAGTTCAATAAATAATAAATAAAGATTTTCTTAAAACAATAATACATGGGATAGTAAGTTTTCAGTTAAAGAAAAATAAAATCAAAATATGACAGAAATTTTCTTTCATCCTTCTGTTTTTAAGTCCTCAATCTTTATGGCCTCAGGTCCAGTGGAATCTGAGCCATCCAGCCAGTCCAACACGCCGACCTCCGACTAAACCACCCGAGGTCTTCCACCCCTCCCCCGAAGAGTCCAATCGAGGCGGACTATGCTGGGTAATGAAGAGATGAAGAGCTTGAGAAACCTAAGCCTTTGCTCTGGGGACGTCCACTATAAAAAAAAGACTAATCTCGAGATAGCCCAAGTGCCCCAGAGGCTCACATGGGTTTTCCCTATCAATGACAAATGCTGGGCCCGTTTCAGGGCCCACCTAGCTCTCTTCAGGATACGTTTAAGTCTATCCAGGTCGGCTTTTGCCTACCAGTATTCCGTAACGGTGAACCTCAGGTATTTTATTCGACTTGTGAAGACATGGAGAGGGTGATTAGTGAAAATTGAGGAGAGGGCAAAGAGTGCTAATTTCTTAAGTTTTTGCTATGTGGCAGGGGCGCCATGAAAGACAACCACCTGCGATTTGGATGACTTTAAAATAAGATTGGACCGGGATAACTGGTCTTTTAATCTTAAAAAGAATCGGCTGATGTCCGAGACTACGTCTTTGCACCTGTGTCAAGAGAACAAGGTTGTCGAGTCATCAGCGTATACCACTAAACGTTGCTCGCGTTTAAATTTTATAAAAGAGTTTAATGGAAGCAGCAAGAAACAAAATAGGAGATATAGGTGATCCTTGGTGCACACCTGTAATAGGGTAGAACTGACGCGCATCAGGATCGTCTTCATAATAGAATCGCTTGGTGTACAGCAGTATCTTCATCCTGTTAACAATTCTCGCAAGCAAACCAAGGGACCTGAGTGAAGAGATAACAAAGAGAATCGAAATGTGGTCAAATGCAGCAGAAGAATCAAGGAAAACAGCCACAGCAAGTTGATAACTATTCTCCTGACAGAACTGATGCACTTCACCTATAGCTGAATGGACCGAGCGACCTTTGATGAACCCATGGAAACTTGATGGGATTAAATTTCCCCTACTTAAATGATCGCGGATTTTACGGATTTTCCTACTTAAATGATCATCGATACGATGGAATTTTGAATCGAAATGTGCCGCAAGTCTTTAGGACAAAAGACCGGTGTTTTCTTTGGAATAAAAACACGTCTACTAATGTTGATGACGGCCACATTTGAAAGGGTGGCTAAAAGCATTGTGACGGCCACTTCTCTTCTTTGTTCGGCTGTCAAAAGCTGATAGACACGAAAATAGAGTGGAGCGAAGGATTTGTAGGTGCCCGGAAGCGACCCTCAGGAGTTAAGAATATTTGAGACAGATAGATCTCTACTCCTAAAATCTCCCAATGGCGGGATTGGTTGAAGTGATTGAGTGGATCCATAATTATATAGCGATAGTGACTCCTCCGAAACATTATCAAGACCTATTTTACTAATCCAAACCAAGGCTCTGTCCTTTCAACAGACAAACTTATCCTTCTTGAATATCTTCCAGAAGGAAGACTGGGCTGGATTAAGGGAAGCAATGCTTGCCCTATCCTTACCCAGTTGGAACCTATACCTAGATGTTGTATTTTATGTCTATGTTACTTATAACGGTATTTTTAGATATTAAATAAAATCACTTTGATTTCAGTTTAAACACTACAATTTATTTAGCATTGTTGAAGTTGTATACAGGCTCACTTCAATGTCTATCTCGGAGGACGCTATTTCAAGACAGTCAATCGGAAAATCGAACGTTCGACTCGATCGATTTAATGTAACGCCAGACGAAGGCATGAGCCAAAAAAGTATAAGCTGTGGAAACGAAACTTCAACTATGTTCTGTCGATCAACGACAGAACATATGGGCACACTAGATAAAATCTACATCAAAACACCAAACGAAGTACTGGTGCGTCACGTACTATCTGTCCGAAGTCAGAAGCACGAAGAAGACATCGATATTTACGTTCAATCCCTACGATCTCTAGCGAAAGATTGCAACTTTAAAGTGGTGACAGCAGAAGAATCAAAGAACGATTACATAAGAGATTCCTTTATCAGTGGAATCAAGTCTGATACGATAAGACAGCGTCTCCTAGAATTCGAACAACTGGATCTCAAAAAAGCTATTTCCATCGCAAAATCCTTGGTAACGGCTCAGCAAAGTGTCGAGTTATACCACCGACGAGTGGACTCACTTCCGGATCAACGAGTCGAGATTGCACAAGTCAGCACGAACTCCAAGAGATATAAAAAGGGACTGCCACATTATAATCAAGAAAGTGATGAGAAACAATGCCTAAATCGTATCGATAAATCGACTAGCAAAAGCTACAACAATCAATCGAAGACATGCTTCTTCTGCGAAGGCAACTTGCATAATCGAAGTAATTGTCCTGCTAAGCAAGCGAGCTGTTTTAAATGCGGCAAGAAGGGTCACTTTTCCCGTGTCTGTGCATCATCAAAGTTGCAGCAATCAGCGTCTTCATCGGTTATCCTCTCAACTGTCAATAACTCAAAATCTCAACTGAAGGCAGAAATCTCTATATGTGGAAAGCCTGTGACAGCACTCATCGACACCGGCATTTCTTTGGAATTTATCGATAGCAAGATTGTCGCTTTGTTAAAGCTAAGGAAGCTCAATACTATGACGAGGGTTTACCTAGCTTAAGAAGCTATCAAGACCGTTCATGCTAAGTGCATCGTTGATTTTTAATTTCATGGAAAATAATATGAAACGCTGAGCATTACGTGTTGCCAGCTTTATGTACGGAAGTGATATTGGGATTGCCCTTTCTTAGGCTACATCAAACATTGGCTATTGAATTTGGAGGTTCTCTGGAAAGCATCGAAATGGTTGCGTCTACATCAACAGGTATAGAACCGCTCAAGCTCTTCAGGAACTTATCTTCCAACGTATTCTCGATCGTAACCAGAAGCAGGAAATTCAATTCAATGGACGAACAATTCATTAGCATTGAAGTACAACGTTTACCGAACAATGGCATCATTGAGCCCATTTATTCTCCGTGTAGAGCCCAAGTTGTCGTTGTATCGAGGAAGACGGGCCGAAACCGTCTTGTCGTCGATTTCTCGCGAACCATAAATCGATATACGTATCTAGACGCATATCCCCTCCCAAAAATATCCGATATCGTAGGTCAAATATCTAAGCATCGTTATTACTCGCTTGACGACCTTGATGAGGCATTCTACCAGATCGATATATATATCCACAGGAAAGACCATACACCGCGTTCGAAGCAATAGGCAGGTTATATCATTTCAAAAAAATACCAATGGGAGTAACCAACGGAGTATCTGCTTTTCAGCGGTACCTAAACAACTTGATCGATTCTAATGAGCTTAAAGGCGTCTACTCATATCTCGACGATATTATAGTATGTGACAAGACCAAAGTTGATCATGACCTTAATTTACAAAAGCTTAATCATTCGCTAAACCTCCTGGGGTTAAAGATAAACGACAGAAAGTCAATTTACAGCGTAACAAAATTACGAACTCTCGGATATGAAAATTGAATACAACACACTACGTCCTGATCCAGACCGTCTCTTAGCTTATTCCTGAAAATATATGCCCGCCCGGAACCTCCAAAACAATTAGCGATTCCTGAATCAAAGAAAAGGGATGCCTCGGCCCATGCCGTTCCACCCATCAAGATTGGAAAACTCCTCAAAGCGAAGGACAAAAGCGCCTCAATGGGAAATGAAAATAATGCCAGTGGGCAAGTGCCAACTCTGGATGGCGCTAGTGGTAAATGGAGTAACCCTTCACCCATAGCTCCGTCTAGGGATGAGGCAATCCCACCCAGCTGGCCTAACACAATGCTGAGTACTCGTCAGCCTTTTTCACTGAATATCCTTTAGTGGAATTCGGGAGGAGCTTCCGCCCTTAGACTTCTATCCGGTAGAGATGCGGATCACAATGCTGAGTACTCGTGAGCCTTTTTCACTGAATATCCTTTAGTAGAATTCGGGAGATGCTTCTGCCCTTAGACTCCAATCTGGTAGAGATGCGGATCACAATGCTGAGTACTCGTGAGCCTTTTTCACTGAATATCCTTTAGTGGAATTCGGGAGGAGCTTCTGCCCTTAGACTTCTATCCGGTAGAGATGCGGATCACAATGCTGAGTACTCGTGAGCCTTTTTCACTGAATATCCTTTAGTCGAATTCGGGAGGAGCTTCCGCCTTTAGACTTCTATCTGGTAGAGATGTGGATCACAATGCTGAATACTCGAGAGCCTTTTTCACTGAATATCCTTTAGTCGAATTCGGGAGGAGCTTCTGCCCTTAGACTTCTATCTGGTAGAGATGCGGATCACAATGCTGAGTACTCGTGAGCCTTTTTCACTGAATATCCTTTAGTCGAATTCGGGAGGAGCTTCTGCCCTTAGACTCCAATCTGGTAGAGATGCGGATCACAATGCTGAGTACTCGTGAGCCTTTTTCACTGAATATCCTTTAGTGGAATTCGGGAGATGCTTCTGCCCTTAGACTCCAATCTGGTAGAGATGCGGATCACAATGCTGAGTACTCGTGAGCCTTTTTCACTGAATATTCTTTAGTGGAATTCGGGAGGAGCTTCCGCCCTTAGACTTCTATCTGGTAGAGATGCGGATCACAATGCTGAGTACTCGTGAGCCTTTTTCACTGAATATCCTTTAGTGGAATTCGGGAGGAGCTTCTGCCCTTAGACTTCTATCTGGTAGAGATGCGGATCACAATGCTGAGTACTCGTGAGCCTTTTTCACTGAATATCCTTTAGTGGAATTCGGGAGATGCTTCTGCCCTTAGACTCCAATCTGGTAGAGATGCGGATCACAATGCTGAGTACTCGTGAGCCTTTTTCACTGAATATCCTTTAGTGGAATTCGGGAGGAGCTTCTGCCCTTAGACTTCTATCTGGTAGAGATGCGGATCACAATGCTGAGTACTCGTGAGCCTTTTTCACTGAATATCCTTTAGTGGAATTCGGGAGATGCTTCTGCCCTTAGACTCCAATCTGGTAGAGATGCGGATCACAATGCTGAGTACTCGTGAGCCTTTTTCACTGAATATCCTTTAGTGGAATTCGGGAGGAGCTTCCGCCCTTAGACTTCTATCTGGTAGAGATGCGGATCACAATGCTGAGTACTCGTGAGCCTTTTTCACTGAATATCCTTTAGTGGAATTCGGGAGGAGCTTCTGCCCTTAGACTTCTATCCGGTAGAGATGCGGATCACAATGCTGAGTACTCGTGAGCCTTTTTCTCCGTTTCCTCGAACGAGGTTCTACTTCTGTTTCCTCTGAATATCGTGATGAAAACCTAAATATCCGTTGTCTCTATTACTTTATCCTACGAAGTAAGTGAACACCCTTCTGGCAGAATAAACTCACTTCTTCGGACCACGAGTCTACAAGGCGCAATTTAAACTAACTCCTCTCACGCTTTTTAACACATAGTAACATCGATCCAAACTTGTTTTCTTATTATCGTCAATTTAAGTCCGCTAATATTTTACAATCTATCCATTCAACTTTCCAATCATTGACTGACTCAATACAATTTTATCTTCCTGAACTCTCTACCTCCTTTCCGTTTCTTCTGACGAAATTTCAAAAGTTCTCCTTTCATTGACGTACAAATCTTCTCCTGTCGACCATATTCTTATGTACTTATTTAAGCTTATTTGCCATTCGGTACCTCCAATTTTGACAACCTTGTTCAATTATAATATCTGAAGCGGCAGGTTTCTGTCAAACCTGAAATCTGCCATTGTTCGTCCACTTCTGAAAAAAAAACTCTTTTCCCTTCCTCATATTGTCCTATATCTCTTCTCCAAATCTTATCAAAAATCTTCGAACGTGTTGTGCTAAATTTCCATATCTCGACGAATCCCGTCTTGCTTCTTTATCCTTAAGATCATCTCATTCCATTTCTGCACTCCAAATTATTCGACAAATTACCGCCTCCGTTCCTTTCATTTTGCTGCTTCTCTTGCTTAGAATTCGCTTCCTTCTTACATTCGCTCGACGTCAATGTTCATACTATTCAAAATTCGTCTGCGGGATTTTTTTATCAGTTTGATAATTTTTAGTCATATTTAGTGGGCTTGTAAGCACGCGTTGGCACGCATTTGCCACTCAAAATAAATTGTTTTATTTTTTTGAGAAATCTATTTTGATTTGAGAAATATATTTTGATAATCTATTTTGAGAACAACTGTGAGCTTTTGGCGGTTTATTATGAATGATCGAACTGCGTGAACAATCGCTACTGATCCGCATGGTGTACAACACCCTAGTTGGTATGGACGGAGGTGATCACCTACTTTTTGTGATATCCTTATACACAGTATCTTGACAGCAATGCGACGGAGTGTGCTCCCGGTTGCGATTGGGCGAATCCCGCCATCCTTTTTATTAAGAGTACATAAGGACGCCGAAAAAAAAGCTGCACTTCTTCCGCGACGAGATTGACATTGATAATACCATCGATTACACGAGAAAGAGCGAGTTCCAGAGATGGAACTGCATCACCAGCGCTATAGGACATCATGTCTTTCAAGTGTTGACGGTGGAGTCTATCCATTCCATGTCCCGAACCATTGGCGAAACTCGAAATGCCCTTCTTATCTCGAAAGAGTTGGAACGACTCGAATTTTCTGGAGGATAGTTTTGAGGAATGAAACTATCTCTTTGTGTGAAGGGTGCATTTCCTTAAAGGACTGGAACGAACTCTCTATATTGTCAGCAAAGGAGACACGAGCATCACCATCTGCAAGCTTGATAGAACATCACGAAAATCACCCTCTGCAAGCTTGATAGAAACTCGTTCGCACAAGGTTTTTGATTTTGGAGCCTTCAAATGGTTATTATTTTTCAGTGGTATACAGGGGTCCGATTGTTGGGTAATCTAAAGGAAGCTATCATCAAACTTCAAAATTATATTCTTGATCATAGATGTAAGGGATCGCCCGGATGATTCACCTAATGTAAGTACGGGTCTAGAGAACATAAACAACCGAAGCCAACTTGTTGGACTGTTCTCATCCGTGCAGTCATTTAAGAGTCAGGTAAATGCCTTAGCTGTATGGTATCTAGCGCCCTTCGGTATTCTTTTCAAAACTGATTTAGGGAGATGCTGAGACAGCTGATCTAAGGTGGGTATGTCGTTCAATTTTAAGACATGAAGAGCTGGGTTATTTGCAGTTTGTTGATGTTGTAATGCAGAAAGTGTACGACCAGACCCCTCACACCTGGAACGGAGGGGCCCGTGAACCCGGAATTTTCCAAATTTGGTGATCCTGCAAGAAAATTTGCAAATTGGACATTCCCACTCGACAGGGACAGGTTGGGTGGAGTGGCTTGCGTCAGACTGAGGAGGCACAGACTCGGCAAGGTGCGGGTCACTTATTATATGTGGGTATGACGATCCAGCGGCGGTTGATGATTTTGTCGCGAATCTGGGCTTACTTTGCTGCTTATCTACGTAGTCTGCCTTGTAAACTTTGTTATGTCCTTCGTGGATTCGTCGATGTGGTGTCCACTTAAAGTTGTTGAATGGGATTTGACACTTGTAGTTGTTGAAGCACTTGTAATCGTTGTACTCGATGGATTTTACGCGCTGTTAAATCGTTGTAATCGATGTAATCGTTGAGGTAATCGTTGTAATTTAAAATATGCTTTAAATTATCTAAAAACAACAAATAAGTTGTTCTATCAATCAAGACGATTAAATGTTGGTTTAATGATAGTAATGCTCAAAAGCTTGTGTTGAGTTGTCTATACTTCTACTCAGTCGCCCACCAAAAGTAGTATATGTAAGTAGTATAACAAACTACTTACATTTGAGATAAATAACATACAATTATTGTGGGATAAAGAATTCTTTTGTTATAACTACTTACAAGCTACGTATTGAAATTCAGTATTTAATAGTCAATGGGACGTCCTAAAAAGTCTGGCTCAAAGAAGATAGAGTATGATTCTGATTCTTCCTTGACCCAGCTGGAAGTTGGATGTGACACTGATGATTGCGATGTTTGGACAGTACTGATGGTTAAATCGTCCAGCATGTCCAAGTATCAGAGTGACAAATTCATCTGCGGCTTCTGATGTGCCTTGACCCACCTGAAAGCATCTCTCCCAGTGGTATATTCAGGATTATCAGAGTATGTTGTACCTGGTAATGATGTTGCAACCATGACAATTTCCCCGGACACCGATCCTAGATCTGATAAACGTGACCAAGATAGGCTTGTATTACCTGTAGCAAGAAGAGATAATGCTCATATTTCAACGAATCCGTGTACTTCATGCGAGTGCAACATTTCTAGTTACCCGGTATCCGATCGGTCGAACTTGAATAAGACATCCCATACTCACGCAAGAATTTTCTCGCCACATAGTCCCAACCGCTTTGTTAGACAAAATGATAACCCCGGGCTTGGATTGGAATCTAGCACTATTGCAATTGGACCTTGTGCCACTAGCACGATCTACCCAAGTCCAACAGCACGATCTAAAAGCGCTGATGCAGCAACTTACCTAAACAAGTCTACGACTTCTGTCTCCCCGTTGAGTAGAGTCTCTCCTGCGGCAAGTTATCCGGTGCAGACACCTGACCTGCATGCACGTTCGAATAACATAAGGGGACGACATCTAACTTAAACAGATTAAGATGTATAATTTTCGCTAATATCAACGAGTCCAAATCCGTCATTTCTCAAAGTCGTGTGAATGACGACGTTCTTTCAATGAGAAATATCTTGTCTAGTATTTTTCTAGATGGAAAGGAACATTTAGCAGAATCCTTGAAGGTATTGGCCCTTCATAGAATAGGTAAATTATGATAATGGTAGAAATAGACTGCTTCGATTGGTCTGTGCTTCAAATGATCAAGCTAATATCATCCTTAGTAGAGCTTATAGACTAATGGGTAATTCTGTGCGAATATATAAGGATCTATCGGTTGAAGAGCGCGAACAACTATCTCTCGCTAAAAAAGAACTAAACGACATGCGTCAACAAGGTGAAAATGACCTCTGTATCCGAAATTTTCAGGTGGTCCGACGACGTCCAATTGTACGTTGGGATAAGTTAATCCTAAATACTCACTATGTAGCGTCTTAGGTGACTCAATTTCATTTCATGGTCCCCTGCATAAGACTTCAAAGAATAGTAGTAGATATCCCCTGAAAATTGCATGTTCTAACGTTCGCAGCTTAGTCTCGAAGTTTGATGAGTTTAGTTGTTATTTGTCTCACAGCGATATGTCGATTTTTGCAATTACTGAAACTTGGCTACACAGTGGGAGTAGTGATGTTTGTGTTGCCATCCCAGGCTTCTCATTATTTAGAACAGACCGACATGATAAATGTATAGGTGGTGGAGTTGCCTTTTACGTCGCTAACAGAATTATCGTAAGGAACTCCATGTCATTTTGCGTCGGACGAATGAGGTTACTTTCTGTAATGATAGAATCAAGTGACATCACCATGACCATTTGTGTATGCTATCGTGCTCCACGCTCATCTTGCTTATCACCAAGTTTAATTGAGTATCTTACTGATCTCACATAGTCGTCCAATTTTATCCTTCTTAGAGACTTCAATATTCCAAATATAACAGGGAATACCCTATTCGAATGTCATAAAGGTGAATGCCATTTGGACACCGAATTATGGAACTTTCTCGTTGATGATCTATCTCTTATACAACACGTAACTCAGGCAACCAGGTTTATGGGACATAGTTCTTCCTTGCTAGATTAAGTTTTTAGTAAATATCTACTAGATGTCCATGAAATTCAATATGATCCTCCCATAGGTCTTAGTGGCCATCTTGTCATTAAGTTTACTTCTAGTGACCTTGTCAATGTCTCCCCTGCCGAAACTAAACATCTGAGACGTAACTGGTACAAAGTGGATATTGATTTATTACGTACGCTCGCAATTAGAACGGGTCTTCACAATAGTGACATTACCCATGTCCGTGATTGGGATACGTTATCAGCTTCCCTCAAATATATCACAGACTGCGTCGCTCCATTGAAACCCTTACAAAACCTTGCTAAACGAAATCCTGCATGGTTTGACGATGAGTTATTGTGACTTTAAAGAACACGGAATAAACTCTTTAAATCATCTCTGAATAATCAGGCACTTCGGTTAGAATATCTACAGTATCGTCGTCGCTTCAACTACATGAAATTGTTGAAGAGGCAAAAGCACGAATCGAAAATCCTGGAATTATATAAAGTTACTTCCAAGCTGTTCTGGAGCTATGTAAATAAAAGTAGAAAAGTTATTCTATCAATTTCACTTTTGACCCAAGACGGTAAAATTGCGATAGATCCTGATAAAGTTGTGAGTATGCTGGCAGAGGCCTTTGATCTTATTTGTCCCACTCCAATTACAGATTTTCGTCCAAAGCAAATTCTTGATACATTAGTCTCCCACATGCCATTAATTTTTCCAGCAGAGGTATCACGGGATTGCGTAAATTATCTTGTTACACGTCGGCTGGGCCGGACGACATTCATCCTTTTATTCTTCAAAAACTCCATGACCTGCTAGCATTCCCATTATCAGAAATGTTTAACATGTCTATATCTACATGATACATTCCTGATCAGTGGAAGCGATCTCACATTACACCTATATACAAAAAAGGGAACAGAGAAGACCCGTCCAATTATCGTCCTGTAAGTCTGACAAGCGTTGTATGTAAATGCCTTGAAAGGTTCGTGTATAAATACATAACTTCTCATATGGATATATTTAAACTTCTGCACCCTTCTCAACATGGATTTCGCACTGGTCGATCATGCCTCAATAATTTAATTATGGCTCGTGAAAATTGGGCAGATGTAGTAGCGGATGGGTGTGGGGTCGATGTAATTTTTATCGATTTTAGCCGGGCGTTTGACCGAGTACCACATGATCCTCTGCTAGTAGTTTTGGCTAAATACGGTATCGATCCCCATGTAGTTCGTTGGATTAGTTCGTTCTTGAAGGGTCGGTCATATCAAGTGAGGCTAGGCAGTAGTGTTTCTTCACAACGTCATGTTTGTGCCGGAGTGCCTCAAGGTACGGTTCTCGGCCTTTTACTGTTCAACATTTTCCTTCAGGATCTGTTATTAAGACTGAGATGCAAAATCCTAGCGTTTGCGGATGACCTCAAGTTATGGCGGTGCATTCAATCGTATCATGACTGTTTTCTGTTCCAGGAAGATTTAGACAATATTGTTAGGTGCAGTAATGAGACAGGACTGATGTTAAATATATCAAAGTTATGCCACATGGACTTAGGACATAAGAAATTTCCTTTCAGATATAAATTAAGTGCCGAGATAATTACGCAGGTACAATGCACAAGAGATTTGGGAATACTTGTGCACAAGTCATTGAAGAGTCGTCCAAACACGGATAGAATCATACAAACGACCAGGAAACTTAGCTATGTGGTCGGGAGGTGTTTTTGTAATCCCTCGGCTTCCTGTCTTAAAATAATATATAATTCACTTATTCGTCCTATTATTGAATCCCTGCAGTATTTCCATGTACACGTGGTGAGATGAATGCGCTTGAAAATGTCCTCCGTAGGTTGACGAGATCGTGCCATTACCTCAGGTAATTGTCTTATAAGGACTGCTCGCGCAATATAGGAGTTCCTTCAGTCCGTACTAGTATAGTATGTCTTGATATTTTGTTTTATTTTATTTTGTTTTGATTTTATTTTATTTTGTTTTTGTATATATATCTCTGGAACAAACTTCCAGAGAATATCATGAACATATCAAATAGAGTGCACTTCAAGAAAACGCTAATTACATGGCTTTGCACAGATTCTAATTTCAATATCCTGTATCCGGATTACGATTTTGCTGACATAAAATTGGTTTTACCGTGAGCAGACAAAACAGCTGCATGGATATAGTCTTGTATATTATTATTATTATCAAGTTCAGACTTAGCCATAAGGCTTTAAGCCGATCACACAATACAGAAAAAAAGATCAACCAAATGGGTAGGTTAGAAAAGGTGACAAATCAGCCTGGACGTATATCCAACGTCGAACCCTGTTTTTGAAAGCGAGGAAATTGGTGATGGCAGCGATAGGTTCAGGCAAACTATTCCAAACATCTACTGCCCGTTCAGACAGTCTGTAAAATTTTCGCAGCTTACCCGGTAATTTTTTAAAAAGCATCTTACAATGGCCTCGCAATCTCGAATTATCTCGAAATCTAACTACACCCAAAGGAAAGCCATCAGCTGAATGTACAATTTTCCAAAGTGTAATCAGATCAAGAAAAAGATACCGATACCTCACTGATAAAACGTTCAAACATCTTAATCTTGAAATAAAGCTTCCTTGACAACACATCCGAGAAGCTCGTCTCATTACACTTTCCAAGTTATTCAACTCACTCCTGGTCGTTGGAAAGGTTGCCTGTACACAATACTCAAGATGTGGTCTTACTAGGGCACAATAAAGTTTGGCGAAGATTTGCGGCGATAATTTTGCAAAAGTCATTTTTATGCAGTATAAGGCACGTATCGCTTTTAACCGCGCGTGATCACTATTTGCTCTTGTCTTTAGCGATTCGTGAATTATCACTCCCAGGTCGGGATGTTCTGAGACTCGCTTGATTGAGTGTCCATTTATTTTGTAATCGAAATGAGTTTTATCTCTACCCAATCTGATCCATACACATTTTGTCGCGTTGAGTATCAAGCCAGTGCTATTACACCAAGTCCCGATACGGTTAAGGTCACATTGTAAAAATTCACAATCCGCCTCGTTTTGGGTTGTTGCCCATATTTTAACATCGTCAGCAAATGCCAGGTGAGGACACTTTAACCTTAGGAGTAGGTCATTCAAAAAGATGATAAAGAGAAGTGGACCTAGGACCGTGCCCTGAGGAACACCCGAATGAACACGTCGAGCTGTTGACAAAACTTCATCTAATCGCACAACGAATGATCGATCCTCGAGAAATGTCTTAATCCAGTTGCAAATTGTCGTAGGTACACCGTAATGACGTAGTAGTGAATCTAAACCAGCATGTGGAACTCTATCAAAGGCCTTAGAGAAATCAAGAAATATTATATCAACTGTAAGACCCGAACTAAGAGCAGCTACCCAATGTTCGCGAGCATTCAACAGATTAGTTAGGCACGAGCGACCAGGTCGGAAGCCGTGCTGAGAATCATCAAGAATTTGATATAAATTTAGATGTTCACGTATTCTCTTCGCAATGAGTCTCTCCATAATTTTAGAAATAACACTGGTAAGACTAATTGGTCTAAAATCTGAACAAGTTAGTGCCAACTGTTTCTTTGGAATAGGTACAACAATTGCCCTTTTCCAATCATCAGGAATCCACGAATACTGTAAGCTTCGATGAAATAGAGACGTAAGGCTTGGAGCAATAATGTGCGACAGAGTACGCAAAAGAAAAGGGGATACACCATCTGGTCCTGCAGAGCCAAAACTATTTAATTTATGGAGTTCAGACTGAACTTCAATGACATTAATAGGAGATATTGGTAAGTTAGATTGTAAGTTGGGCGGGTACTGTATCTGGTCAATATTCGATTGCGAGGATGGAGATACTACAAAACTGCTTGCAAGAGCTTCCACAATAGCCTCCTTGTCAACTACATCACCACTTTCTAAACGTACACAATTAATCGTAGAAGGTAGGATTCGACGATGTCTAACGTATGCCCAAAAACGTTTAGGTGACCTGTTAATGTCAGAAGCAATACCCTCTTCAAATGTTTTTCTTTTTGAGCGTTTTAGTTGGTTGCATAGATTGCGAAGAGTTTTGTACTCACGGTGCGTAACAGTGTTACGTTGAGAGATTCGCCATAATCGATTTCTTTCCTTTATCGTAGTCTCCAACTCATTGTCGAACCACAATGGCGTTGTCGTCTTGTAAGCCCTATTTCTTATTGGTGCAAACGTATCCGAAATGGTTATGAGGTTACTGGTCACTAACGATAAATGATCATCAATTGGAAGATCAGCAGATCCGAAGTTCAGCTGATGACTATAGAGTTGGAGATCTTCCACATTTACTCGATTCCAATTACGCTTTCCGATGCCACTGCACTTAGATCGTCGTTGTAAAGTGTGAGCAATCTGTACTGAAATCACACAATGGTCACTGGTTCCTAAAGGAGACTCGAAATCAACTCTGATTACATCTTCAATGCGCTTGGTAAACCCAAGATCTAATATTGTCTCTGGTTGAGACGATATACATGTTGGCTGATTAATATGTTGGATCAGGAGAAGCTCTGCCAGCAAGAATTCAGCAAGCTCGCAGTTTTCGACATTATAGTAATACCGGTTGTTACTAATCCAGTTAACTTGAGGAATTCCTGTCTTAAAATAATATATAATTCACTTATTCGTCCTATTATTGAATCCCTGCAGTATTTCCATGTACACGTGGTGAGATGAATGCGCTTGAAAATGTCCTCCGTAGGTTGACGAGATCGTGCCATTACCTCAGGTAATTGTCTTATAAGGACTGCTCGCGCAATATAGGAGTTCCTTCAGTCCGTACTAGTATAGTATGTCTTGATATTTTGTTTTATTTTATTTTGTTTTGGTTTTATTTTATTTTGTTTTTGTATATATATCTCTGGAACAAACTTCCAGAGAATATCATGAACATATCAAATAGAGTGCACTTCAAGAAAACGCTAATTACATGGCTTTGCACAGATTCTAATTTCAATATCCTGTATCCGGATTACGATTTTGCTGACATAAAATTGGTTTTACCGTGAGCAGACAAAACAGCTGCATGGATATAGTCTTGTATGTTATAATTTTTTTAATGAGAGAAGATTTATTCAAGAAAAAAGAAATAAAATGTATATTATATATGTAAATATGTTATATTTACATATACAGGGTCTTTCAAGTTCGAGTTTATTTTAAAAAAATGTATTGTTCTGACAACTATCACTGTTTCAAAAAACGTTTTTTCCAGATATCAAGTAGAAGGTTCACGATTTACTGAAATGGATTGTATTTCGCTTGAGAACCGTATAAACATAATAAAAATCCACTACGAAAATGGTGGAGCAGTAAAAACAACATTTCGCAAAATTGTCCACATTTTTGGTCAATATAATCGTCCTACGTAGCCAGGAATAAGGAAGTTGGTCGAAAGATTTGAGTCGACTGGATCGGTACAAGACAGAAGTACACTAGAGCACAATCGTCCGATGCGTTCAGATAAAAATATCGCTGCTGTTCGCGAAAGCATCGAGTAAGTTTAAAATTTATCGATTGAACGACGTTCACATCAATTGGGCCTATCTGCAACCACCACATGGAGAATTTTGCGTCAGGACTTAGTTCTCAAGCCTTACAAAATTCAGCTGGTGCAAGAGTTGAAGCCGAACGACCATCATCAACGTCGACAATTCTCTGATTTTGTTCAGCAACAACCTCATGATTTTGCTTAAAAATCATCTTTACAAATGAAGCCATTTTCATTTGAATGGCTATGTGAACAAACAGAATTGCCGGATTCGGGCACTTGAAAATCAACGGCAGTATGTGGAGAAGCCACTACACTCCTATCGTGTAACTGTTTGGTGCGCATTTGGGTATTGTGGAGTCATTGGACCGTTTTTCTTCGAGAACGCATATGGAAATGCGCTTACCGTCAACGGACTGCGATATCGGGAAATGCTCACAACTTTCTTTTACCCTATTGTTGATGGCATGGATATGGAGGATATGTGGTTTCAACAAGACGGTGCGACATGCCATACAGCCAATGAAACAAAAGAGCTATTGGAATCAAAATTCAAGGGAAGAATACTCTCCCGAAATGCAGACGCAAATTGGCCCCCAAGATCTAAGATTTAACACCTTTGGATTATTTTCTGTGGGGCCATCTTAAAGACAGGCTTTATGCTAACAAACCAAAATCAATTAAAGCACTAAAAGACAACATTCGGCGCGAAATTAAGGAGATAGAACCACAAATATGCCGAAATGTAATTAAAATATCAGCAAAAGGATTTACGTCTGGAAGCGTTTCCGCGGTGGGCATTTACACGATATAGTTTATCATTCTTAAATTGTACAACGTGTACTATACATCGACAAAAAATATATGATTTTTCTTCCACAATGTGTGTCTAATTCTAACTTTTAAAAGAAACTCGAACTTGAAAGACCGTGTATTTACTTGTATGTTATAATAATAAAAACAGCTTTATAAATTTAAAAAAGGCTTTTAGAAATAATTAAAAGAGAATTTAATAATGATGTATATATAAAAAATAAATTAATAAAAATATGTAAACTTTTTAACGTAAAAATAAAAAACAACTAAATGTGTAAATTTTGGTTTTTTAAGGTGTACAAAAAAACTATTTATAAAAAAACTATTTATTAAATAAATAGTTTAAAAAACTATTTATTTTTTTTCCTTTTTCTACAAATCAATGTAAATGAATTTGATTGATGTTGTCATTTCATTGTTCATTATGTAAAACCGGTCATACTGGGAGGTAAAATATGATAATTGGCTGGGTAAGCAGAAGAGTGCATTAAGCATGAAGATTTGATATTTGTTATATATTTGTTACATCTTGAGGCATGCAAGATTCTGGCAAAGCTAATTTTGCGGTCTCTGACATCATACCTAGAAAAATATTGTATTCTAAATGTTCATCAACATGGTTTCCGACATGGGTGGTCCACTACTACTAATTTAGTTAGTGCAGGGACTAGCTAGTGTGATTCCTTGAAGGTTGGACACGGAGTTGATATTCTGTTTTTCGATTTATCAAAGGCCTTCGATTGGGTTAATCATACCATTTTAATTAGTAAATTATTTGATGTGGGCATTAGATGTAGTTTCCTTTGATGGTTTAATTGTTTCCTCCAATATAGGTTATTTGCGATGAAAGTTAAAAACACTTTATCATGTTGGCGAACAATGTCGAGTGGCGTACCTCAAGGTTCAATCATAAGTCCTACTCTGTTCAACATATATGTCAACAACATATGTCATGTCGATTGCTTATTTTCGATGTACGCCGATGATATCAAATTTGAAATGGTATTCGGGATCTTTCACATCATAACCAGCTCCAGAAGGGCATAGAACTCATACACTCGTGGTGCAACTCACATGATCTTACTATTAACATAGAAAAGACCTATAACATGCATTTAGGTCAATTGATGTACTCTGGATCGTACACTTTAGGCGGTGCTACCATTAAGAATGTTGATCAAGTCGAAGATCTCGGTATTATATTATCGAATAATCTGTCATCGGGTCCTCATGTAAGATATATTGTAAGCAAATGTCAATGCATCCTAGGGTTACTATGAAGAACGCTAGGTTCAATATATGTTGACTCATTTAGGATGCTGTTCCCATCGATTGTCCTTTCTCATATGCTATATGCTTCATCAGCAGTCTTTCCGCAATCTAATGGTGATTTGCGTTTACTTAAGGGCATTCGCCGTCAAGCTAGCCATATTATTATTGTCATATTATTATCATCAATTGTTCCACAATTGATGAAATCTCTCTCAGCCCCCCTATTGGCCACAGTGATCATTGTGTCATTAGGCTGGCGCTTTCTGTAAGTCTCTTTAAAACAACCCCCTCGGCAAAACCCGAATTGAATCCCTTCAAAGCGAATTTCGCAAGTATGACGCAAGCTATTCGAAACATTCAATGGACTAATCCATATGTAATTGGCATATATCAGTGCTGGGAAAATTTCAAATCTACCTTGAGCAAGACGGGATTCATCGAGATATGGAAGATGTAAGTATGAAGTGGAATTGCGATGCAATACACAATGGGTCAGGGAAATCAAACGAAACTAAACACAATGGCTAATTGTGGGAAGCTAGGAAAGTTTAAAAATATAATTGAGATATGTGTGTTCAAAACGGCGGAGACGTAGGAGAATGTGAGCTGCTAAGTTTACAATACTTTGGAGATGTTGGATAGTAGTTTTGGGAGAGTTCGAAAACAGGCAAAGGCAATAATCGATTCGGAAAGATTAAATAGCGGATAAAAGGGATGAGGAGCAAAAATCGATCAACCTACTAATATGGCGAATATCATGGAGTATCAGGAACGAGGAGCGGACTTTATTAAAAACAAATGGTTTGAGATAAAGATGGTTGTTAAAGTGGAAACCAAGGAATACGATATCATTAACGACAGGAAAAATGGTTTAGTAGATATATACGGCAGGTGGAGTAATATCGAGGTGAGAGGGAATTATCCACATGATTTTGGACTTTGCAGGATTGAGTGATAGATGAGGCAAGCAAAGATGCTGAGAACGGATAAGAGGCCAGCGAAGGAAGTAGATGCAAGATCAATTTGTGAGGAGAGTAGATAAGGGTAGATAATGTCATCAGCATATTGCAAAACATGAAAATGGTGTGTTATTGCTATTGTAGAGAGATCACCGAGAAAAAGAAAAAAGAACGGCACCTAGTACTGAACCTTGAGGAACAACGTGTGCGACAGAAGACGGTTGGGAGACATAAGAAACTGAATGAACACTGAAATAACGGTCAGATAGATAAGAGGAAAAATTGGCTACAGTGGAATTAGATGATCCATAGTAATGACGGAGCCGATAGAGAAGAATGTATTGATAGACAAAATCGAATGTCGATGAGAGGCCGAGGAGATTATGACGTTACAAAGTTTTTTCCTTTCGTGATTGTAGAATATCACCAAAGACTTTGTGACACGAGTGTTCTGTAAAATGATTAGAATGAAAAGCGGATTGAAACTGGGGATATAAATTTGATGATAGAAGATAGGTATTAACCTGATTTAGCACAACACGTTCGAAGATTTTTGATAAGATTTGGAGAAGAGATATAGGACAATATGAGAACGGGTGAACTGTCCAAAGAGTGTTTTTTCAGAAGTAGACGAACAATGACAGATTTCCAGTTTGACGGAAAACTGCCGCTTCAGACTCGTTGATTCAATGAACTCATTTGTTCAACGAGTTCTTTCTATGATTCAAATGTTATTTGATATTGTATGACAGATATTTTTTCTCTATGCATGCATTTTCTTTCATAGACGGTTCTAAAGCGTAAAATTCTTGATAGGTAGCGGGCGCTTGCTTCTACGATACTATAATTTGTTCTTCGTGTTGTAAGTAGATCATCGTTCATGTGTTGACCTAGATCCTGTGGTGGCTGTTGGCATTCAGTTGATTGTGGATATGGGGCTAAATGCTTTACAGATACTGTTATTTCCTACCCGTCATTGTAGCGAATTGCTTTATATTTCGGATTTGATCCAAGTAAATTAACAACTTCGGTACCTATTTGATACTTGTTTGATAGTGCATGCTTAGATAACATAACAGGGAGCAAGTTGGCATGCTAGTACTAGTCATTGAAGCGCACCTTAAACTAAATATACGCTAATGTGGTGTACAATTTGTTTCTGTGCACATTAATGAGCGAATAGAGTGCAGATCATTCGGTAAAGATGATTTCCATCTTACAGTATGTTGTTGTCGGGACATCAGATCAAGTTCGATACACTTCCAAATTATACCGATATAGCATTCGACCTGCGAATTCCCTGTTGGGTTATATTTCGTTGAATGGCTCTTAAATATTCCTAAATTATAAAGATATGTAGTCAACTGTTCGGACATAAAGCATCGACCGCAATCAGAATGAATCTATGTAATGTTGTTGCTACTTAGAAACAATTGATATTTCTTATAGCAGAATGCAGAACCTCTGTTGAATTGTCTAGACCAGGGTATACCAAAAATGTAAAATCCAAAGAATAACGCGAATACTCGTCGATCACAGTAAAAAAGATTTATTTTTACGTGGCAAATGCGTGCCAGCGCACGCTTACATGAACACAACAAAATAAAAATGTAAATCATGTGTCGAGAAGGTGTGAACGAAGGAAGTGTTTGAATGTGATAAAGGAGGGAGCGCGGCGGATGTCGAGAGGGAGTTGATGCCAGGCGAGTGAGGTGACGAGGAAGGATGGGAGACCATAGTTGTTAAAGTAATTGGGAACGTGGAGTAAGATGGTATGACGGGAACGCAGCGATAGCGAGGTGGGGCGAGTGTCGTCTAAGAAAATAAGGTTGATGAACGATGAAGAGCCGACAGCGATGAGACGAAAAGTTACGAGAACAAGGCGAAGTTTGATGCGGATGTGGATGGTGGGCTAGGAGAGTTGGCCAATATATGTGGATGTGTGGTTGAAGCGACAGAGACGAAAGAGCACTCGAACGGCGGAGTTGATTATTCGTTGTAGGGTAGGTAGGATGATGGATTTTGGAGAATTTGCGAAAAGGCTAAGGCAGTAATCGATTTTAGGGAAAAGAAGCGATGAAAGAAGAGACATACAAGAACGGAAGTTCGATAAGGGGGCGGATACGGCGGATGTCACGAAGAATTAAGTTAGACGAGCGGACCTTGTCACGAACGAAGGGTTTAAGGGAAAGTTGATCATCGAAATGGAAGCATAAGAAAGTTAGATCGTGTACTATGGGGATGATCGATTAGGCAAAAGATACAGTGGGAGGAGATATGTTTGATTTACGGGAGAGGATCCACATTATTTTAGACTTGTCGGGGTTTAAAACGAGATGGAGATTGGAGAGACGTTTGTAGATAGAAGAAAGTCAGTTGGAGGCAGAAATGCCAATATCGTGTATGCGATGTGCGGGTGCATTAGCATAAATCAGGATGTCATCAGTGTATTGTATGACGTTAAAGAAGAAAGATTCGATAAACGGAGAGAGATCGCCAAGCAGAAGAGAGAAAATCAACGGACCTAGGACTGAACCTTGTGGGACCCCGCAAAAAATAAGGATGGAAATGGATGATGATAAATTAGAACAGACGCGAAAGGAAAGGTCGGATAGATATGAGGCAAACCATGCTACGGAGGAAGAAGAAAAGCCGTAATCATAACGAAGGACGAGAAAGGAGGACGGAGTGGTCGACAATGTCGAAGGCGGAGGAGAGGTCGAGGGAGATGAGAACACTATATAGAGCTTTGTCTCGAGAAATGAGTAAGTCGTTGTAAACTTTAATGCAGGCGATTTCTTTGGAGTGATTAAAGCAGAAAGCGGATTGGAAAAGAGGGTGCAGATTGGATGAGGAGAGATAAGCGTTGATCTGTATTAAGATGATGCGTTCTAAGCGCTTAGAAAGAGTAGGGAGTAGTGAAATGGGGCGATAGCTAGAAGGAAGGGAGGAGTCGAGCGATTGTTTCTTTAGGAGGGGGCGAACAATTACGGATGTCCAGTTTGAAGGAAAGATACGACTGCGGATGGACGAGTTAAACAAGGTTGTGAGAAAATGGGATATCGATGAGCATATGGATTTAAGTATGTGGGTAGGCAGGGGATCAGCAGGTGAGGTTATGCTGGGCAAGGACATGAGAACAGATGAGACATCAATAGGTGAGACAGGGAGAAGATGAAAGAGTTTAGAAAGGATGAGGCTAGGCGGGGCAGAGTAGGATAGGATGGAGACTAGGGTGTGAGAGAGCAACGTGGATACTTTGGTCTGGAGAAATGACGAATAATCATGGGGATTGATGATGCACGGCAAAGAGGAGCGAGCAAGGATTGAGTTAAAAGTGAGAGACTTAGAGTTGAATAAAGTGATGATTTTATGCTGCCAGAAGGAGTTGCATTTGGTACATAGTAGGTTGAGATGAGATCGGCGATGAGCAAGATAGGTATCACGTAAAGACGGAGTGATCGAGCGGGTATTACGTCTGAGAGAGCAGTGATAGATTCGAAAAGCATGACGGAGTCGACGCTTTGAGAGTAGGCATTGGATGTCAAACCATCGGCCACGGTGCAAGCGACGGTATGGGTGAGGCTTGAAGGGCAAGAGAAGATCGAGAATGGATGTGAGTTCAGATTCGAAAAGAAAGGCGAGATCGTGAGGAGAGGAATATGTTATTGTAGGATAGGATAGAGACGATTTGAGTAAGGTAGAGCGTAGAAGGGAGAGGTCAAGATTTCTCCAAGAGCGACGTCGGATTGTAGGTGATTGAGGAGGAGTGTGGTTGTGAGTGAGAGAAAGGGTGACAAGAAAGTGATCGGATAGAGCAGGATCGAAAATGGACAGTGAGGTGTAGGCTGCAAAATGATCGGGAACAGCGATGATGTCGAGTGCCCCACCAAGGATATGTGTGGGGGCAGTGGAGATGGGTTTGTAGTTATAGTTGGATAGAATGTTAATAAACTGGATGGACTCGGTTGAAGAGAGGCGGTCGAGGCGGATGTTGAAGTTGCTAAGAACGATTGAAGGGATTGAGGACAAAGAACAGTGAGATAGAAGGTCAGCGAGTTTGGTAAAAATAAGGATGTAGGAGCTGATGAACCAGGACGGTATACAATGGCGAGATCTAGAATGATCGGGTTAGAAGAACGACAAGTGAGCAGTTCAAAAGAGCAAGGACTGATAGGGGAAGCGAAATTTGTGAATAGACGCGAGGTGACGGGCGAATGCGACAATGCCGCCATGATTAGAGAATTTAAAAGGGGATTTGCTAAGGGGGCGAGCATATTCGACTAGTGAGCAAATGGCAGATGGATAAGTCGTCAAAATCAGAGTGCCAGGATTCGGTGAGGCAGAAGAGATCGATGGATTGCTTGGTGAATAGGTTGAGGATGATATCGGATTTTTTGAGAATATATCTAATGTTGAAGAGGCCGAGGCGGAAACCGTGTGCGGTGGTGATAGGGGCTAGTGGAGAAGGCACATAGGTGAGATGAAGCGCCATCGAATTTTTGGACAGGTGCGGACAACTTGAAAATTTTCGTCTATATTTCGGACGAAGAGTGATGTTTCGCCGTTTTCCTCGCAACGGCGTTTTTTGAGGCGGGCAGAAGAGATGATTTCAGAAGAGGTGCGATTCGGGGAAAATTCGAGTGGTTGAAGATGACATGAGTTTGAATCGTTGAGAGAGGACAGAAGACGCGTGAGATCAATGCTTGAAAACAATTTTTAGGAGAGGGAGCTGGGAAGGATTAGATTGAGAAGATTTGTTTAGACGGATGAATGCGACAAGAGAAATGTCCTTGAAAAAGGATGGTTTATCCGCAGGAACAATAGACGAGAGGATGGATCTTAAAGCGAAACATCGTTGTCGATACGTGCTTGTGAAGATAAGGAATTAGAAGGCGTGATATTAGTGACGATGACGCAACGATCGCGAGAAGGAAAGCGTTTCCGTAAAGGAGGACGACTGCCTCAGTGGATGAGATCACCATAGAAGAGCTGGCAGTTGATGATTTGGAGAGATTTGGTTTGAATATGGGAGACATAGAGGATAATGATAATAAAGAGGGTGGCAAGCGATGTGAGGAAAGGTTAGGAGTGGAAGGATCGTGGAGGTTGATAGAGGTGATTTTGATTGAGGGATGTAGGTTTTTGAGAAACGAGACAGAAGGAAGATACGGGGGTGTCGGGAAGTGAATACATGGGATTAGAAGTGCATGTGATGATAAGATCAGTGGGTTGACAAAGGATATCAGAAACGACTAGGGTGGTTTGGGTGGACACGTTGGAGGTTGGTTTGTTCTTATGGGAGATTTCGCGTATGAGTTTGTTGGCACAAAAGCTGCATATGAAGTTTTCTTTAGACTTGCTGATGTCGCAGGTGATTGTAGTCCAGACGCTGCAGTCGAGTGTCGAGCACTGTACTTGTAGTTGAGCACAGTTGGTGTCGGTCGTAGCTGTCTTCTTACGTCCTACCCATCGACGTCCTTGTGTGTAAAAAACTGTTAAATTTGCTGGATTGATCTGGAGCTTGATTGATCTGGAACTGGATTGATCTCAAACTGGATTGATCTCGAACTGGATTGATATCGAACTGGATTGATTTGAAATGTATGATATGGAACTGGATTGATCTGGAATGCATGTATATTAGATCTCAAACTTTTTTAAGATAGACAGTAGACGACTTTGCAACAACTTGATAAAGATCTTTCAAAATCGATTGATAAACGGTCAAATATATGTAAGGGTTTAATAAGAAATGCATACGGACGTTTGTAAAACTCGGTTTCAATGCGACGCAAAAAGTGACAAAAATTAATCACTGAACGCGCCTAGGTTACTGAAAATTGGAGATTATTATAGCGTGTGTAATGTTACATCTTAGTTTTACCAGGATTATTATTATTAATGTTTCAACAGCACATAAAAGCATGGCTTAATTGGCTGGTTCACTGCAGAAAAAAAGAAAATATAATAAAAGTATCACAAATACGGAAAAGCAGCTTTCCCCATGGCATTCTCCATCCGTAATTTCTTTTTGAATTCGTTGATATTGCTACTGCACACTGTTGACTCTCCAAGCCTATTCCACAGAGATACAACTCGCCGATCAAATTGGACAGCTCGTGATTTTCTTATCCTTTCACGTCGCAGGGTTAAACCATGGCCTCGGAGGATATTGGATGAGCGCAAATGAAGACAATCTCGAAGTGGATGATCCAAATCATTAAGAATTTGCCAGACCATACTCATATCGATGTACCGGCGGGTCCACGTGACATTCTCAAGTCTAAGTGCTTTTAATCGATCAGGGTACGACAAAAATTTCAGTTGCGGTGCTAGCTTGGTAGCTCTATGAAGTACCCTCTCTGAACTAATATGTTCTTTTGAATTTTAGGGATACACACACGGCGCAGCATATAGAAGACGGCTCAACACATGAGCAAAGATTAGCGGACGTAGGGCAAATTGATTAAGTGCAATGAAAGTGCGTCGAAGTTGACCGATTATCCCCAACGCATTTGAACAAGCATGTTCAGTATGTGTGACGGTACTCAAATCACTGTTTATCCACACTCCCAAGTCCTTATATTTGTTCACTCGTTCTATATCACTGCTTTGAAAGCTATAATTAACTAAAGATTGAGCATTTCCGCCACGAACACGTAAATGTTTGCATTTTGATATATTTACAATCAACCTATTGAGCAGAGCCCAATTTTCGACTTCATCGATATCCCGTTGCAGTTTGACTATATCATTGGGTGAACGAATTGCCCGCCAGATTTTCAAATCGTCTGCATATAAAAGCATCCGAGAATCAATAAATTCCGGGATATCGTTGATGTAGACACTAAATAACAATGGACCCAATACTGAACCTTGAGGCACCCCTATATTACATGGCCGCGAAGAAGAGTAAAAATTATCTACATGCACACAATAACTACGATTGCTTAAAAACGATTCAATCCATCTAACAAGCAAAAATGGAATGCCACTTTTCTCTAGTTTATTTAGGAGGAATCTATGGTCTACTCTGTCAAATGCCTTAGAGAAATCGAAGAATATGATGTCAGTAGCAATTGATACGGCTTTATTAGCTGACCAATCAAGATGGGCTGCGAGTAGATTAGTAACTGTCGAATAACCCTTACGGAAACCATGTTGCTCAGAAGCTATTACATTATTCTCACTATAAAACTTGACCATATAACCATGTATAATTCGCTCTAACATTCTACAACATAAGCAAGTAATACTTACTGGTCTATAATTGTCTACTGAAGATCTATCACCCTTTTTGAAGATGGGGTGAATGATCGATTGTTTCCACTCTTTTGGAAGATTCGTATCAATAATAGATTGTCGAAATATGTTACAAAGTGGTGTATATATTGAGTCTGCTATTCGACGAAGATATATCGAAGGTAACAAATCAGCACCTTTGGAGTTTGTCTCTTTAAGACGATGCAGTTCAGCTAAAACTTTCTCGGGAGTTATCAAATTAGCTATGTCTAAACTAGGATATGAAACACTAGCACCTCTTATCGTTTCACTGTTCTGGATAGGTTCAGAATACTCGTTTGTAGTCTCTTTGTACAAGTAAAAATGCCTTGAGAACATCTCAGCAAGGTCGTCTTTAATAACGCTATCAAAATATTGGCCAATTGTTTTATTAGCGTTCCTACTACTATTCACATATAGAAAGAGAGCTTTGGGATCATGTCTACAACTATGAGCTAGACCATTTTCAAATAAATAGCGCTTATGTCGCTTTAAAGAATTGAAGAAATTTCTCGCCTGCTTATAAAAAAAAGATTTATTTTAACGTGGCAAATGCGTGCCAGCGCACGCTTACATGACCACAACAAAAACAAAACTGTGAATCAGGCGTCGAGAAAGTGTGAACGGAGGAGGTGTTTGAATGTGATAAAAGAGAAAGCGCGGCGGACGTCGAGAGGGAGTTGATTCCAGGCGAGTGAGGCGGCGACGAGGAAGGATCGGAGACCGTAGTCTCCGATCCGTATTCACAAATATACCGTATATTGTGAAAACACCGTATTCACAAAACCCACCATAAAGCATTTGAAACTGAAGTCACGAGCCTTCATCGCAGTAGCCAGCTCAGTATCAAACCAACGAGCGCTTTTCCGACTAGTCTTAGACTTCAAAGGTGAGAATTTTACCATTAGAGAATAAAGCGTCACGCGAAAATGATCCCAGGCCTCGTCAACTCCGACAACAGCCGGATCAGGCCAACTTACTCTATGCAGCTTTGATGTAATAGCATCATAGTTCGCCCGAAAAACATATATCTGACGTTTGTACCTAGCATGATGAAACACCCTCATTTGTAAATTTAGCAAAACTTTAACTACACAGTGATCAGACAAACCAACAGGAGAATCATATTGGATACTACTGATTAATTGACTGTTTGTCGATAGGCAAAGATCAAGAAGGGAAGAACTACAACTTGAAAAGCGAGTATGTAAATCAACAAATTGAGCAAGACCACAATAAGCAAAACACTCCATAAGGTCACAAGATTCACTATCACAAGTAGGAAGAACCGTATTCGAAGTCCATTCAACATCTGGCATATTCAGATCCCCAATTATCACAGTATCACAATCTCCTCGCGTATACAACTCTATCTCTTCAATGAGTTTCTTAGATATTGCCTTAGGAGCACGATACACAAGACCCAGTATGATGGGTGAGCTGTTATCAAACTTCACCTGACACCACAAACTCTCAACTCTATCAATAGACGACTTACTCAAAACGCGCACCTTAACTTCGTCTCTCATAAAGAGAGCTACGCCACCACCCCTACCCCCTATCCGATCACTACGGAACAAAGAATAGTCTGGGATGGATACCTCAGCATCGGATACATCACAATTAAGCCAAGATTCTGTAATACCAACTATAATTGGATTAACAGACTCGATCCTAAACTTTAGCTCATCGACTTTCTGTAACAAGCTCCGAACATTACAATAAAATATACTATGACTTTTATTCACACCAGTGCGAGTAATAATATCATCTCTAACAATCTGACACACTTCAGATTCCAAATCAGCTAGGCACTTATATGCTGTAAGACCTTGCCAAAACCCTCCACATTCATGAGAGGCGATACATCTAATGGGGACCAACTAATTCGAATGCGTCGCCTCACTACTTGAAAATTTTGCACACATAGATTGCTCTCACCAAGTGCAACACGAGATGCAAGTTCTTTCTTAGCTTGAGACAATTTCTCCCTTTGAAGAGCGTCAAGATCTTTTAAGAGACTAACGTGGGATCCTTTTAAACGATATGAATTCCGAAGAATTAACTCAGCATGTGACTGCTCTCTAAATACGGCCTTGAGTAAACGCGGCCTATTACTAAGTGTATCACGCTTACCCAGTCGAAATAATGCAACGAGTTTAACACGTTTGACAATATCCACATTGCAAGAACCAAGTACCTGCGTCAATATAAATCTCACACTCTGGACGTCCTCGTTAAGACGTACTTGTGCGTTCTCAAATAAAGATTCTCTTACATTGGCCAGAATAACAGATCTACATCGATCAGCGGTGTGTTTCCTATTATTACCAATTTGCAATTCGAGACTGTCACGTGACACTGCGGATAGTGTATGTTGACTTATCGTTGACGCTTGTTCCTTCTTTTTGACAGTCCCATTATCAGACATATGACCATGATTCAAAACCTGACAATATGTATTTTCATCATTAGTAACATCAGGTAAATGCACTGGAACATCCATGGCTACAGTCTCACCCTCTACAGTTAAATCTATATTCATTGGATTATTTGCAAGACTTGAGGAGGGATATATAGAGTTAAGACTTGAGGAGGGATATATAGAGTTAGAATAGCTTCCATCACTATGACTGGAATTTTCAACATTCTTAGTAGATTTGGAAATAAGAACTTCCTTACTTTGACCGGCACTTATGCTTTTTGGAATTGGTGGAGCTGATATGGGTCCAAGAGAATTACAACTCGACTGACCGACAACCAAGGGGGTAGATTCCGTCTTCAAATCATTTATCAAAGATGCGCAGCAGTACCCGCAGTAGAAAGATGCATTAGACAGAGCTGTTTTCTTTTCCCCGGGAACTGAAACACTTGTCCACACATGACAATCTTCACTTGAACACCGAACCTGATAATCCACGAACTTGGCAGCATCACCTCGCTTTGTAGTCTTCCTCTGTTTAAACATTATATGTATGTATATTCAGACTTTATCAGATTAAAGTCTCTCGTGTAGATTTCAATAAAGATTGTGTCCAATAAATCTTTTTCAATAAAGATTTCAATAAGGATTGAGTTGACTAATCCAGAATTGTTTCAATTTTCTTGATTTCGCATTGTAATTTGCTGCAGAGCGACGTCAATTGTAATTTGCTAGAACAGTTATAAATTTTCTTTATTTGTTCGCTACTAGATTCAACTTCATGAGGTAGTTTTCTGTAGTCTTGCGTTTGGTCATGGTCATGATAATTGTAATTTGTGTAAGTAGTTTATTAAGCAGCCAAGTAGCACACCTTGAACTGCGTGACCAGAACTGCGCGACCAAGTAGCACAGTTCTGAGTGGCCGACCAGACTTCCTTTTCAGATCGATATAACAACTTATGTTGATATAACAACTTTTCAGGATGATATAACAACTTATGTAACTTGAATATTTCGGAAGATCGTCGATTACCAAGAGCAGCACAAGCAATGCAAGATGTCTCGGCAACCAAATTATCAGACCTGGTCTGTGTTTGATATCGAAATGGAATTCTTACAAATCCAATCGCCATCGTGATATTTTACCATTTTTGATTTGACTTTTATCTTTTGATGAAAATATGTAGGCAATAGATCGTAGGTATGTAATAATTTTGAAGTGTTTGCTGACACGGTAATGGGGACAGTATTTAACAGACTCCTGATTGCTAGGGCTTCAAGTTCAATCGCGGCCCGGCGTTTTTCTTATTTCGAAAAGCTCGAGAAAAGAAAGTGATTGGTAGTCCTTGACTGCTATTAAGCGAGCTGCTAGTTTCGATAAATTGATTCGAATGACTAGTAATATATCGTCTTCGATATGTTTATTATTTGTAAGGCTGTCTTTTTGTCTTTTAAAAATTTGGAAGCAATATTAGATAGCGAACATGTTGTGGCGCCAGCAAAATGACGGATTCTATTCAAAAATCGTCTAATTTGATTAGAATAATAAATAAACATACCTAAAATACTAGCATTTTCGCGCAAACAAGTGTTAGCATATTCAACAAAATTTAATTCGCGTTGAACCAAGTTTGAGGATACCGTCGTTAATAGGATAACCAACTACACAAATAGAATTACTGCACTGGACAGTTTTCTCGGAATTTGTAATTTGTCTATATTTAGACAATGCCTTTGAAACCAGATTAAGGTTATGTTGAGCAATTGTTTCCTGCTGTGACAACGTCATCTAAGTAAGATAATGCACACTAGCGTATCCTTGTCGATTATTTAAATCAAAGTGTGCTTGAAGGCTAGAATTCCGTATATCAAACCAAAAGGCATGTATTTGTATTGAAATAATAGACAGACGGCTTCGAATGTTGTGAACCCTTTTTCAAATCGGAATTTTATTGTAATCATCTTTTAATTTAATTATGAAGAATTTATACCTGATGTCTACTCGTAAAATACTAGATTATTAAAATAGTTTTAAAAATTCATAAAGTGTTATTAAATATTACATTATAAGTAATCCATCTTATTATATAGTACCATTCGCTCAAGATTTATTTTTAATATATTGTCAACATTTGGTTATTTTATAATATAAAATTCTTTTTAAATTACATTATTTAGTTTTAATACTAAAAAATTGTGTTGAAATGGAGATTAGAGGAACTTTTTTGTTATGTAAATAAAAGTTAATTTTTATCAAACATTCTTTGAATGTTTAATAACATAACATTTACTTAATAAACAAAATTTCTTCAGTGTTTCCACTGATCCAGAGGTCGAATTGTGGATGCAGTGCACGGACGAGACGCGACCAAGTAGCACAGTTCTGAGTGGCCGACCAGACTTCCTTTTCAGATCGTGCTAAGCGTTCATTGGCAAGATGGAGAGTTTGATTTTTTCATCTATACCGAGATATACATCAGGATCTCAGTCCAGAAAGTCCAATTAGGAACATTTCACAATAAAGACACCACTAGTCATCTTCAAAACGTAGCTTAACCACATCAGATACCTCCTTCAACGTGGATGAGCATCGACTTTTCTCCAAGATACTCGCAGATAACCGTTCTTCCAACTTTATCTACAACGCTGAAGCTGGCCACAATACGAAAGAACCTTATTTTGATCGCATGTACTCGAGATTTAGATCTTTCAGTAATATCCCAAAGTTTATGGCTATAAACTTTGAACTTATAAACTTCACCTAAACGCTTAGCTCTCTTTTTACCACAAATTATCCGCGCAAAGATCCAATACTGTGCTAGTTGCACAGATTCGTCTATCAATCTCCCTATTGCTCCTACTATCACTCGATAATAAGACGCCCAAGTATTTAAAATATTCAAGCCACGTAAGACCTTTTACATTTTGTATCGACAATACTACAAGTAGAGCACATCGAGACAGTTTTTGACTTACTAACTTCTATACCGGCAACCTGATATTCCGCCGTAAATCGATGCATTATATGTCATCAGTATTTGAGGCCAACAAGACAACATCGTCTGCAAAAAGCAAAGATAATATCATGATTGGACCAAACAAAAGATCAAATTACGACAAAGCGGTTCATCATGGAATTTTTTGCATGTAAACAAGGAACAAAAGTGGAGACAGTTGAGAGCCATGGCCGAACCCAACACCTACAGCAAACGACTTATACTTCCTGCTTTAAACACTAAAAAACTCGTCTTTAGTTTTTACGAGTAGGCCACAGCTACACGGAGGTAGTGCAAAACTTTGTACCCCCTACTTACCTATTACAACTATCTCTTAATACCCGGTCGAACATTTTCTCGAAGTCCACTAGTGCGTTCGAGAATAGTTGAAAGAGTGATGAGCTGATCTGTTGTTCGTCGCATGTTGACGATTTTCCGAAGCAACTCCCGAATAGTGCAAGGTCCAATTTTGATATATAAGTTAAATACCGGAACTATAAAAATGAAGAGAGGTAACTGCTATTTAACTCCCTCACTAGATCTGGTTCTTTACCCGTGAGCGAAATAACGTCCCACTTCCCTGTATCTATACTAGTTCACTGCTTTAAACGTTCACGCTTGGTTGGCCCATTTTGCGCAACAGCCCAAGGACATGACACCCGACTTGACAATTTCTGTGGTTCGTGGTGAGTTGTCCATCGTTTTGATTTCGATTCATTAAATTGTATCTCGTAATCATTGCCATTGTCGTTGTTTTGTTCAATTATCTGCCGTCCTTCATATTCTTTAGTAATCCAGTACATTTCCTTCAAGGAAATAGGATTTTGTCAAGATCTGATGTCCCGCATATCCATTGATAGCCTAATATCTTCTGCTGTGAGGAAGAAATACATCAATGACCCTCTTCCGCTTTCTTAATATTAATCCATTGTTGGGGTTATAAAAGGGATCCGATCAAGTCCACCAACGAACTAGCCTTTCCATTGATACAAGCCGTTCAGTTATTTAGCCGCTTGAATATTCAAGTGTTGCCCATATCTCAACACGGGGGAGGTTAACTGTTAATAGGCAAGACCTTAACCGAACACATCACTCGACGAGTGATCGATTGAAGCTGCACCTAGCGTTCCAAATTTCTTTCAAAGATTCAGATATTTCCATTTTTAAATTTATTGTACAAGGTATTTAGCCACAATTAATCTATTTGATTTGTTCTACTGAATTGACCTATAATTATATAATAATTATATTATTGACCTATATTATATATAATATATTAGTATATTATGTTGTAATATACTATGAATTAGGATAAACATTAAATTTAAAAATCAATAATTTATTAATAAATTAATGAAATTAATAACAATTTTATGAAATTAGAGAAAATGAAATGAAAGTATTTAACTATTTATCTCGTAAGACAATGTTATACCTCACTTTTATAATCTCCTAAGTTAAATATTTAAATTTTAGAGTTTTAAATGCTTTCAGTATTCATACATCTGGTGAAATATGTCATCGTCTACCCCTTTTAAACGGCGTCGATGCAATGAGTCCAGAAAAAATATTAGAAATGCACAGAAATCGCAATCCTCTAATTCGTCATCTTCTCAATCAGACAATGATATAAAACTGAAGTCGGCTAAGCCAAGAATTTGTACAACTTTAAAATGCCAGTTGCCGAAGAAAATTGAGCCGATTATTGAAAGTTTTTCTTCTTCGGGAGTTAAGAGTCTGGGTCCTTCTGATCAAGGTGCAACACTTCTCAACGAGATTGACACTCCGTTTGACAGAGATGAGCAAGCCATTCAAGAAAAAGCCATTAAGATAAACAAGGATTTATTGGATAGTACGATTGATGACAAAGTTTACCGTGGTCTAAATTATTACCAGCAATTTATTGAAAAGAAAGACACTGCGGTTGGAAATGCTGCAAGCGGACTCGTTAGAAGAAAGGTTAGTACTAGAAGAACTTTTTAAGGATCTTATGGACTTTATAATCTTTTTAAATAGATGTTGTTGTGATTGTGCTAATTTAATATAAATTATTCGGGAATATACACGCACCAAGAATAAAAACACAAAGTGTTTGATTTAATATTTAGGCTATGAATTAAAAAAATGTGTTTTTATTATTATGCTTGTATATTTACGAGCCAGCTATTTGAGCTAATGCTCGTATGTTGTTGAATATATAATAATATCTATTCAAAAAGATTATAAAGTCCATTAAGATCCTTATCTTAGAAATTAAAAAGCGATTCAGGAAATTTTCATATATCCTGGCTTGTATAAATGAAAGGGCTAGTTCGTTAGTGGACTTGATCGGACCCTCTTATAACCCTAATATTTAGGTTATGAATTAAAAAAATTATGCTTTTATTATGCTTGTATATTTACGAGCCAGCTATTTGAGCTAATGCTCGTATGTTGTTGAATATATAATAATATATATTCAAAAAGATTTTCAAGTCCATAAAAATCCTTATCTTACGAGCCAGCTATTTGAGCTAATGCTCGTATGTTGTTGAATATATAATATATATTCAAAAAAAATTTCAAGTCCATCAAAATCCTTATCTTACGAGCCAACTATTTGAGCTAATGCTCGAAGTTTGTTGAATGTATAATAATATCTATTCAAAAAGATTATAAAGTCCATTAAGATCCTTATCTTAGAAATTAAAAAACGATTCAGGAAATTTACATATATACCGGCTTGTATAAATGAAAGGGCTAGTTCGTTGGTGGACTTGCTCGGATCCCTCTTATGACCCCAACAATGGATTAATATTAAAAAAACCGGAAGAGGGTCATTGATGTCTTGCTTCCTCACAACAGAAGATACGAACAATTTTTGTATTAAAACTGAATTATTTTCTGTTCAATTCATTACAGAATTTATTTTGCTGAAACTAAAATATGTTTTATACATTATATATAATATTTATTTAAATAAAACATACTGTACCCGATTTTACTTTATTATACAAACGCTATGAGTTATATATTTTTCTTCGTTAAATTAATTTCTGGCGATATAAATTTTATTTACGGACAATTTTTTATCAATTTTGCAATTTGATAGACATGAGCTATGCCGTTTATTACAAATCTCATAAGCAAAGTTTTAAATTCTACGGTTATGCAAATATTAAAAGTTTTTTATTTTTTTTACAAAAAAACGTAATTTTAAATGTTATCTAAATCTTAATCTAGATATTTACTTAATCTTAACTCTAGTTGTTGTCGTTCCAGAGTACTGAAAGTGGTATGCACAACATGCCACTTTACATCTACAACATTAGTACGTAAGTACTAATGATTTCAATTTTAGATCTTTTAAATGTAACAGAAAAAATTGTATAGTTTGTGATGTTATAAATAATAATAATTGTATTGTAAGTAATACGACAAACAAATGTTTTTCATTAAATATTAATAATAATTGTAACTGCAATACCGCAGGTGTAGTGTATCTTATACAATGTACATGTGGATTGCAATATATAGGAAAAACATATCAAATGTTAAAAACTAGGTTTAGGCAACACATATATAATATACAGCATAATAGTCAAACTATATTTCATAAACATATGAGATTAATAGGACATGATATTAAAAACTGTAAATTATTTATTTTAGAACATATTATTG
Organism: Pomphorhynchus laevis; assembly: GCA_012934845.2. Taxonomy (NCBI): domain Eukaryota; kingdom Metazoa; phylum Acanthocephala; class Palaeacanthocephala; order Echinorhynchida; family Pomphorhynchidae; genus Pomphorhynchus; species Pomphorhynchus laevis. The sequence goes on from WNNJ02000174.1 coordinate 55,401, forward strand.
AAGACAATAAGGCAATATTAAATCAAAAACTATTAGAAAAAGAAGATTTTTGGATTAAAACGCTTAATTCAATGTACCTATTAGGATTGAATGACGTGGTACAAGGAATTGGCAGAAGTAGTATAATACATAATAAACAACTATATTATAATAATCCGGTTAAACGCAAACCAAGAAGTCATGGTGATAAAAGGAATAGGAAAAATAGAGTTAAAAATATTAAAAAAGATAAGTATATAAATGAACAATTAGAAATATTAAAACAACTTTTAAGAGATAATAAGCTAAAAGATCTTTAAATATAAGATGTTTTTCTAAAAATATCATTTGTTCAATAAATCAAATAGTAATTGACTATTATAACAGGTCAAGTTGTATAATAGACAGTTATTGTAATATAAAATACTATAATCGGACAATAAATGTTAAAAATAAATGTTAAAAATAACAATAAAAAATATACACTGACCATAAACTTCATTAATAAATGTATAGATAACATAAATATACTTTTAAATAATTCTAAAAGTAAAGAAATAACAGAGTCAGATTTAAGTAAATATATTCCTAAAATAAGGTATAAGTTGATACCGCCATGAGGACAAGAAATTTGTAATTATAATAAAGAATAGAAAACTGTGTAACGATGATATAAAAACATTATAGAAACAGAATGCAATTACAAGTCTTAATTTTGATAAAATAAATGAACATATATGCACTCATAATCAAGAATTAATTAAAAATAGTGAATTAAGGAAAATGCTATTAATATGGTGTAAATATTAATTAAATAATAACAATAAAAACAAAATATAAGAAGTTGTTCTAAAGATATCATTTGTTCATTACATCAAAGGTTAATTAACGACTATGATATGATAAGTTGTATAATAGACAGTTATTGTAATACAAAATACTATAATCGTACAATAAATGTTAATAATAACAATAGAAAATATACATTAACCATAAACTTCATTAATAAATGTATAGATAACACAAATATAGCCGGACTTTTAAATAATTCTAAAAGTAAAGAAATAATAGGGTCAGATTTGAGTAAATATATTCCTAAAATAATGTATAAACTCCTACTACCATTTGGACGAAAAATTTGTAATTATAATAAAGAATTAAAATCAATATGTAAGGATAATATTAGAAACAAAATGGAAACAGAATGCAATTACAAGTCTTAGTTTTGATAAAATAAATGAACATATATGTACCCATAATCTAGAATTAATTGAAAATTGTGAATTAAGAAAGCTGCTATCAAAAGGGTATAAATATAGATTAAATAACAACAACGACAAAAATAAAATTTACAGTTCGTTATATAATAACTTAAATGATTACTTTAGTAAGCTGATTAATAGTGAAAGCTCGAATATATCTAAGATAAAAATTTGGAAAGATTATATATTTGATAAAATTAAAAATAAAATGAAAATAACAAACAATTATAAAAGGAAAGATAAAATTAATAAAGATATGTATAAAGAACTTACTAAATTAAAGGATAACTATATAATAACAACTATTGACAAAGCTAGTAATAACTTTGTCTTCATATGCAAAAAGCTTTATTATGATATACTGATGAAAGAAGTTAATTATAATTATTTTAATATAAACACAACATATGAACGTAGTGAGTTAAGTTTAGAAACAATTATTACAAGTCACTGTTCTATAATGGATAAAAAGGGTATAAAGGTTGAATCAGATAATAAAACTATACCTATATTATATTGGAATCCAAAATTACATAAAAATCCAATAAAACCTAGGTTCATATGTAGTGCGTTTAAATGTACATTAAAACCACTTTCTGTCTATATGAATAAAATACTTAAAGTAATTAAAGCACACTTTAAAAAATATTGCACAGTAATCGAAATTAATACTGGTATAAAACACTATTTCAGTATTAATTCTACAAAAGAATTTTTAGAACAGACAAAAGGAATAAATTTTCAGAATATAAATACATACGATTTTAGTACGCTTTATACAAATCTAGATTTAGTAGATATTAAAGAAGCGTTAGTAAAATTAATTAATCTTATATTCGGAAAAAGATATACATATATATGTTATAATAATTATAACGCCTATCTAACAAAAATTAAACCATCAAGTAAATATAAATATATGGATAAAATTGAATTAATAGAATCCTTAAATATTTTGATAAATCAAAATTATTTAAAAGTAGGGACATCTATATTTAGACAAGTAAAAGGTGTTCCAATGGGTGGTAATAGTAGCCCAATTATAGCTGACTTGTTTTTAAGCTTTATAGAATATGAATTTGTTCATAACTGTGTAAAAACTAAATCTAAACTATATAAATATATGAAATGTTTCGATACATTGATGATATATGTGTATTTAATTCTAGCAATTTTTATTCAATAAGCGAACGAATTTATCCAGAAAGCCTTATTCTTAATAAAACTAATATTAATGATAAAGAAGTTGTATATCTGGATATTAACATTAAATTAACATTAACTAAAACTACTATTAATTTATATCGTAAAGATTACATATTTAAATTTACAATAAACATATTTTTGCATGAGCATTTATGCATACCATATAATATAAAATATAATACATTAAATAATGAAATTTTAAGAATTGCAACAATATGTATTATATTGGCTTTCTTCAAAATCATTTAAGTAATTTAATGGATATATATTTTAAACTAGGTTACTATAAAAATATCATCAAACAGAAAATAGTAAAGTATTTAAAATTGAATTAATAGAATCCTTAAATATTTTGAAAAATCAAAATTATTTAAAAGTAGGGACATCGATATTTAGACAAGTAAAAGGTGTTCCAATGGGTGGTAATAGTAGCCACCCATTGGAACCCATAAGAAGAGAGCAGTATAAAATTCTAACGTTCCACAGATTAATGACCTGTTCTGAAAATCTATTTTGAAATTTGTCCGACCGGTAAGGAGTCTATTAATTCGCATGAAAACTTCGTGCAATGTCTCAACGACTTGATGGATTCTCTATATACTATCCAAGTATTAATGCATGTTGAAAAGTTAGTGATCAGTCAACGCAGGATGATGTTGGTGTTTAGATAATGCCGCAATTGGTCCGTGACGATCTTCGTACACTAGACATATGCTTTGAATTAAAGAAGAGAGCAGTATAACATCCTTACGTTTCACAGATTAATGACCTGCTCTGGAAACGAGCAGGTCATTGATCAAGTTGTTCTGGAAATCTATTTCGAAAATAGCGTACATTGTACCGAAACAGAATATAGAATATTACTGTAAAGAATAAAGTATAATATAATATAATATTTATATTAATATTTATAATATTTATAATATTTATATATAGTCACAATTTAATAAAACAAATGTGTAATCATTATTTATGATATTTAAATTTACAAGAAACATATATTTGCATGAGCATTCATGCATACCCTATATAATAATACATTAAATAATGAAATTTTAAGAATTGCAACAATATGTAATGATATTGGCTTTCTTCAAAATCATTTAAATAATTTAATAGATACATATTTTAAACTAGGTTACTATAAAAATAACATCAAGCAGAAAATAGTAAAATATATAAATCAACACAATAATATAAAGAATAAATTTAAACTCTTAAGTGGCAAATTTTTATGGATGGATAATAAATAATATACTTTGCATTAGAATAAGATACTAGATAGTTATTTCAGAGGAAATACATCATTAGCATGTATTTGGCCCCGCTGCTATGTTGGGTAGAGGAGTTAGGGGCCGAAACCTGATAGCATAGCAGTTCCTTCTGATGACCTCTAATTCTTATTCTGATACAACGTCTGTTATTTATTAGTCAATTCATAAAAATGACGTTTATTTTAAATTTTATTTTTTATTTTATTTTTTTTAACTTGATTTAAATTATAGAAAATCTAAAAACAATTATTAATTTAATTTTTTAATTATTAAATTTTAATTTAGCATTTTAATTGTTTATTATTACGTTTTGTTTTTTTATAATTATATTAAATACGTAGACTCAGTTAGCTGATTTGATTCATAATTATAAATTTTTTTTTAACTTTAAAAAAAATTTTTTAAAGTTTTAAAAATTTTTTTTTACCTATATCTAAGATATAAGATACTATATATAAGATAACCTATATATAAGATACTTTTAGTATAAGATACTTTATACATTTAGATACTTTTCAACATTGTTATTCACTGTAAGTTCAAAGTTACCATTGATAATCAAGTTTCGGCTTAATTAATATTTTAATATTTTTTAATGACTTTTGATACATTTTAATATCTTTTAATGACGTTTGATACATTTTACTACATCCAGAAACCTTTCAATACATTTCGTTACTATAAATACCTTTTACAAACTTTAATACCTTCAATACCTTGAATACATTTTAGTACTTTTTAATACCTTTTAAAACCTTTTTGTACAGGGACCGATTCGCGCTCCGATGAACGTTCGTGTCACAACACGTTGGGACTATCAACCTGATATTTGTAAAGACTATAAAGAAACCGGATTTTGTGGATTTGGAGACAGTTGTAAATTTTTACACGACAGAAGTGATTATAAATTTGGATGGCAGCTTGAACAAGAAGAAAACTTTGCCAGAAGTGGAAATGACAATCAGCCGGGCAAAGATTTTGATCGTATTTCGTCTTCTGATGATGATCATGAAGAGCTTCCATTTAAATGCATTATATGCAGGCAGTCGTTTACGAATCCAGTAGCTACTAAATGTTTACATTATTTTTGTGAATCCTGTGCTCTGGAGAATTACAAACAGCGAGGATCCAGGTGTTTCGCTTGTGGATCCGATACTGAAGGTAGATTTACAACTGCTAAAAGGCTTTTATCGCGAATCGAAAATGCACAACAAAATTGCGAACAATCTTCAACTGATGATGACTAGTCTTTTAAAAATTATTTTTCTGGATTTTGATTTATTTCGATTTTGTCGACGTTTATGCTAATATATTAATCACCTTTTACTTAAAACATTTTGTTTTTATTAATGTTTGTATTGCAAGGATGGTATGGATTTCATTGTATTGGAATCCAGTTAATTTTAATTTTTTCTTTGCAATATGCCTATCTTAAATTTTTGTAGAAATAATTAATTAATAATTCTAAAATAGATTTATAATTACGAAGGAATTTTTATTATAATTTTTAATATTTAAGACAAATTATAATATTCAAATAATTAGCCAGTAAACAACTCAAATTCTCTCTTTGATCTTGCCTGATATTGGGATTGAGCATAATTACTAGATCTGGCCAATATAAAAAATATTTGTTGCCTAATGAAGTTGTAGATCTATAGTAGCCAATTTGTGATTATATAATTTTCATATTTGTTATTCTCCTCAACAATATTTTTTGCCTCCCCAGCCATTCACACATTGGTAAATAGCTGCTATAAGATTAGCACCATCCAATTCCTCTCTTTGGTAGGAGTACGTTTGTAACGCTTACATCTACTAGAGAACGTTCAAATCGGCCGCCCAATAGTCATACGCATTCCAGATCTAAATAAACATAATCTTCTTTTGAAGTTGTCATATGATCAAAAACAATACTATGTAATACTTCAGATAGTACTGGCTCAATCGATACACCAATGAACACTCCGTTTGAATTACTATAACGTCACGTGCAGCATTATGTCGCGCTATAGAAATTCATCCGAGTCTACGTATATCTATATAGATAGATTCGAATCAGCTTCATATGTATTTCATATTTACTTTGATTGCTGAGCGATCATATGCGATCAATATTGGGCAAAGCTATCTGAATATTTCCCGAATTAAAAGAATTTGAGACATCAACTGTCAGAGATAAAATTAAAAATTAAATCATTAATTATAAAAATTTTATTATTTTCCTCAATTATAATTAACAGCATAATTGTATATTTTTAGTTTCCTAAATTTGAAATTCCTAAATTTCAAATATTTCCTAAATTTCCTATATTTGAAATTTTTTATGGCCCTGCATGTTGCTTTATTATTATTATTATCTATAAGCCAACATCAGTACGCTACATTTCAGTATTGGTGAACCTCATCAGCTACTGATTCACTAAATTTCACGTTTCAGTCTTTTTAATGTTGGCTGACGATCACTCGACTCGTCTGCTTTATTGACAGTTAGATCTAATGAAAGATGCTAGTCTTGTATTTTGCAAATTTAATTTAAATTATTTATGATTTCAAATTAAATCAGTGATGGTAGGGAAAGTTTTACTTTCAATTTGAAAACCTATCTAGTTTTGAGATTAATTTACTATTAAATAATAAATTAAACATAATTCTGCATTAATTTATTATTTTTCTCAACTATAATATATTTAGCAGCATAATTGTATATTTTAAGTTAATTTTATTGTGCATCCATTGTGCACAATAAAATTAATATTTAATAAATTATATTATAATTTATAATAATTATAATAAATTATATTATAATAAATTATAAATTAATTATACTTCGAATAATCAAACTAGTCATCTATAGTTTTGTTTCCTAAATTTAATTTGGTATACCCGCGCAGTCATTGTTACCATTGAAATTTTGATGAAACTGCAGGTTGTTCTAATCCCATCTATAAGCCAACGTCAGTTTACTACATTTCAGTATTGGTAGACGCCATCAGTTACTGATCCAATACATAAGTTTCATCGTTTGGTCCTTTTAACGTTGGCTGATGATCACTTGATTCAACTGTATAATCGAAAGTCTTTTCAATCGAAAGCCTTTCGATTGAATAAAAGACTTTCGTCTTGAATTTTGCAAATTTAATTGAAATCATTTCTGATTTCAAATTAAATCAGCGTTGGTAGGGGAAATTCTACCTTTAATGTGAAAACCCACATATATTTCCGAATAATTACTATTGAAATTTCTTACTGCACATTTCAGTATTGGTGAACTCATCAGCACTGACCCAATACTTACATTTCACGTTTGGACCTTTTATCGACTCGTATCATTTATTGCCATTTAGATTTAATAAAATACCTTCTTTTTTACATTTTGCAAATTTAATTGAAATCATTTCTGATTTCAAATCAAATCAGAGTTGGTAAGGAAAGTAATTTGAAAATCAATTTAAAAATCAATTTGAAAATCTACCTATTTCCCAATTAATAAATATTATTAAACAATTCATGCATAGTTTGTTTCCAAATTTTAAGTTAATATAATTGTGGAGTAATTGTTACAATTTAAATTTTTAAAATTTCAATTCACTTCCAAAATTTTAATGTTTTTAAATAGTGAGGAAATACATCTGTATCGTTATTTGTGCTTATTTTATTTTTCTAACCTTGATTTTATATATGCGCGTCGAACTAAATGAGCGGCCGATCTCTCCTACATATTGAATATTGATATTCTTGGTATTCTGCCAAATAATCAACATTTTTAGTTCCACAGTTGTTTTCGCCATTAACCATGTACTCTGAATTAGTTAATTGACTTTTAAAGTGTTCGGTAGTCATAATTTGTGCACCAGTTTTACTGAGTGGCCTTTGACATGACTTACATTACATATATTGACGCCTTTCGCTATATTTGAAGATGTCAGCTTTGATCGAACGAGGTAATTCTTGATTTCCTTACTGTTTCATTTGTTTATTTATTGCCAAATATTATGAATTCTAAATTCTAACCTTAGAGTTTGTAATTGTAATCGTTGTATTTACAAAGTTTACGGTCTCGCCATAAATATGGGTTAGGCTAAATCCACCGAAATTGCTGAAAGAATTTAAAAATTCCTTCAAATAAAGAACATTGTAAGTCACATTGTAGAAGAACATAATGGAATTGGCAAAATGAAGTATATAATATTAGGCAGTAAATACACAAATGAAGCAGTAAGAAAAAAGGAAAGTAAATGGCAGGGACAAGTAATGACTGGCAGTGATTATGGACTTAATAAGAGAACCTTATATCATTGGCGTTAGGATAGATAGAGTACGTATTCTAATTATGGTAATTTACATAATACATAGACTGTATGTGTAAGAAACTGTTGTTTTAAGAAACTGATGACCGTCAATTGAGAAATACTAGAATGATCATTTGTTATTATTCAAATTGGGCTCAATACAGACCGGAATCTTGGGTGTACGTTTCGGAAAACATTGATTATTCTTTGTGTGCACACTATGTACATGCGTTGGCTGTACTTGATAATGTAACTTATCAGATAAAATCCTATGAATGGAACGATGAGGATCTCGATAATGGTAGAGTTTCAGGCATGTACGTAAAACGACTAAGATGTAATTCGGTTTGCTAAATCAAAATTGTTTAGTATTCACTGATCTACTCAACTAACTTAATGAGTTTAAATATTAGTTAACTACTTGGTTAACTACCAAGTAGTTAATACGTACTTATAAAAGAATCATTTTATAACTTATAGAATAAGTTCTAAAATATTTTGAAAATTTTATCTTTAGAATTCTTTCGTAATAGTGCAGTGTAATGCGAACTGATTTGGATTTCTTAAAATGTGTGTTATGATAAAGTATAAACTGAAACTAGTCAATAAATATTATATTATTTTCCAATCAGTTTGATATTATTTAAAAATATAAATTGTACGGGCTCAATGGATTCTGTCAAGCAGTTTAATCAACCTCGTAAACTATATATAAAGATCCCAAATATTAAAGGCGAACTTCAAATGAATATTAGAAACAGATATTAGTATTTATAATGATTCATCAGCAGGAAATACACCCAACTAATAGATGCAAATAGAAGTCACCCTTAGAACTTAAACTTATAAAATGATTGATGCAAAGTACATGGAACTGTGATTTTAAAAGTTCTACACTGTAATACTACATACCTTTGTGGATTAGCACCTAATGTATCATTTTTGAATTAAGCAGGAACGAGCAAATTCCAATATGTGATAATTTTGTTCGCTTATTAAATAAAAACGAATTTATTAATTTTATTATTTGTTTATTTTATTATTTTTCATCATTTATTTTATTTTGAATTCGATCGTATAAATTTTTCTACCATATCTCGATATGTGCAATTAGGAACATACTAACTGAAATAATAACAGTTAAGAACTTTAATGAACGCGATGTATGTTATCAATTTCTAGCTTACAAAAATTCATTACAATTGTTGTATTTGATTGTTTCAATTGTTTTATTATAATTTATTTTATTGTTAATTATAATTATCGATTCGTTACGGCACAAAACCTTTGTCAGTCGCAAATCGATAAAATGACAATATGCAAATTATTTTAAATCAATTGATATCAAAAATACCTCTCAAATGAATTTAAGCAAATGAATTTAAAAAAACTAAAAACTATTTTTCTAAAAACTATATTTTGCATGATATGAATCATCAATTTCAATCACAATCTATGATAATAAACTAATAGAATTTTAATTCCAAAGTATCATTTGTTAAAATATTCAAAAAATTTCAACAAAAATAATATTTATTTAGCCCCTCATATAAACAACGTCATTGAAGATAAATTCGTTTAACATTCGATTCTCGTAATCAACATAATTGTCATGATCTAAATATAATGGTGATAACATAAAATAACATAATATAACATAAAATATAACATAAAATATAACATATAATATATAACATCCTGTTATATAGATGAGTTTATAAAGGTTAAAAAATAAAATAATTAATTATCACATTTGTATTAAATAATTATCTCCAGTAATCTAGTTATTCCTTATCTTTACTAAAATTCGCAGTATTGAACGAATAAAGTTGAATTATCTTTAGTCATATTTTTACTGTTTGGAAAGCTGTCGTCTACCATTCTACTAAGATAAATTAAACTCGTTTCTTTATACAAAAGTTTCGATTGTCTCTACCATCAACTTCTGAGTTCTTGCAGCATAGTACACAATTAGCACAAAAACACTTCTTTTGATCGACCTCAGACATCTTAGCTAACCTGCTGATGTTTCGAAATTCCTGTAAATGGATTATCTGATGATAGGAAATCGTTGTTATTTCGCTTTTCCCTAGATGGTTATTATCACATTTTTTGTTAAACTATTAGTATATCATAGGCGTGAATCTAACTGCAAATGCAAATATTGTAGAGAAGATTGTGAGAATGTGTTGTAAGCACACAGTAGCACCATACTGCTCAATTTGAATATATAAATATATCATTTAATAACATATTAATTCATAATAAAATAACATATTATAACATATTATATCATTTAACATATTAATTTCAATTTTGATTTAAAAACGTTAAAATGTTCAATAAAGAACTGTTGATTAAAACATTTGTGATTTTTGAATAGAAATAAACATCAGGTAAGATCTGTATTTCAAATATATGTAATGTTTTAAATATTTGATACTTTAAATATCTTTTAACATTAAAATATATATAATAAACATCCGTTAATAATTATAGTAATTTATGAAACGAAGAACATTTGATACATTTACAACATATATTATATGAAATTAAATTCTTAAACTGCATTAAATTATTTATTATGTATTATTTAATGAATGCATTAATTTTAAAAAATAGGAAAACCCAATCACTAACGAATTGATTAATTGACTAACAGATTAATTGTAAAAATTTAATTATCTCAAAATAAAATGGATTTGTTTCATACAGAATATTTGTAAGTAAAATATCTATATCTGTTTATACTCAAATGGACGTCAGGTCACATAATTGACCCGTAGAATAGTTATGACTAGCCGTTTTAATGAATTTAAACACAGAAGATAACTTACTTGAAAGTTACAGTTGGACTCGCAGTCGCCAAATATAAGGAATAACTCAAACTGTTTGTGAAAGATTCAATTGATATATTTATAAGCAATGATATCAATGAGAATTTACAATGATTGTCTGTAATTAATGGTTCACTAATCTAGTGAAATATCAATGGTAATTCTAGGAGTTACGTTTTTGGCTCAGTTTTGCTTATTAGTCTCTTCGTTCACAAGCAACAAGGAAAATAATTTATCATAAATAAAATAAAATTTAATTAAAATATGAGCATTTACATAGAAAGACTGCTTAAAAATGGAAAGTGTTTGTTAAAATATCCATAATTTAACTTTAAAAATGTGATCACGCTCCAGGAATAAAATATATACATCGAACGTTCAAAATCAAATACGATTACATTAAATTGTAAATACCTAATTGTGTAGTGCAAACAAGATTTGAAGTTTGTAAACAGTTATTGGAGTTACCATTAATATTTCTAAAACAGTAGAAACAACTTAATGTTTTATATCTGGGTACATTTAAATATACAGTGTAAATTCGTCTGTATTAACAAAGAACGTTATACTCAGATTTGTTGGAATTCTAAATGTAACATTTAATATTAAAATTTTATTATTTAATTCAAAAATTGATTTTTTAATATAAGTGAATAAATAAACCTAACACGAGCAAACTTTTTATTTTGAAACAATGTACTTGATTGTCTAATACGTTTAACGGCACCCTACAATGGCTTTATACATTGCTCCAAAAATTAAAAAAATTCCGTATATTTCTTATGTACATATTTAAAAGTAAAACATTTTTTAAAAAAACTTTAAACTTAAAATTTTTTATACTTACGTTACTACATATTTTATGGATGTTGGTAGAACTACTGATTTTGAGAAGAAACGCGAACCGTAAATTTTCCTATTTAGAAAAAGCAATTTAGATAGTGCAAATAGTCTTGAATCATTTACAATTTCTTCAAATTTGTAAACCGATTTAAATTGATCACATCATGAGACGTGTCATTTTCTCCTTTGAAATTCAAAACTCTAAAATTATCGTTAAAATTAATCGGTTCTAAATGAATTGATGTCAAAATTGATTGCATTTTTATCTACAGTTAGACATTAGTTTATAGAGAAATCTGTTTTTATAGCTAAGCTCGGCTGCATTCTTTAGCTGCATGCTTACATCCAGCTAAAGGAATGAACTATTTTGCTATTTCATGGTTTACTGAGCATCACTCATTCGATGCTTAGTCTATTATGAAATTATCACAGTTGAATTCAACAATTTATTTTCTTTGTAAATCGATCCATTAGATCCATTTATAAAGGCTGATTAGGATAGAATCAGACTATACAGTGTCCACGAGTATTATATTAATAATTTTTAACTTCTTGAACTTTTAACTGCCTCCCAAACCCGACCTCCGGATCAGTGGAAACAATAAGCAAATTTAATATTTATTTTAATTTGTTTTATTCAAGTAAATGCTATGCTAAGTTTTAACTCGAATTGTAATCCTGGATTTGTGTACTTAAATAAAAATATGTTAGTATTTAATGGATAAAACTGATCAAAATTTATATTTTGATAACCGTATTAATCTCTCTACTGCAGCAATTATCGTTACTTGACTTGCAATAACGAAATGTTTCATGCGTATAAAACAAAATGCATTTAATGTCTAACAAATTTTAAATGATCTTTATTCCTCTATTATCGTGTTTTACTTGTATTTTCTTAGTCTTATCGTGAATAGGCAATCCACATTGTAGTTTAAGGTCGTAATCTGTTTGTATCCATTGAAAACAGCATTAGACAGAATGACATATTTAAAATAATTACGTTATTTTTACTTTGGTAAATGTAACTAAAACATTTATCATAACATCTAAATCCTTTATCTTAATTTTGATGCATTGTATATTATTTATGAATCAAGTCACAAAAATTGAGTTTTATTCTTACTTTATATAAATCTAAATTATATTAAATCTCAAGATTAAAATATTTTTTTATAAATTCTTTATTGTACAAAATATGTAAACTCAATTGACTAATCTGATTTTTAAACGTTTGAAATCTGTAAATAATTAATATTAATACGCAAACACGTTTTATTGAGATCTTTTCAAAATTTTAAGCGTTTCACTTTTTTTAAATATGGTTTTCAATAATAATTTTCTTCTTCTAATTTTTAAAAAATTGTAAAAAATGCTGATTAGCTTTAGGCTTTAAATACTATATTATAAATCGTTTAATAATAAACTCAATAAATTTAATAATAAAGCGATTCTTTAATAAATCGTTTCATTACTAAACACTTTAAGTCTATTACCAATATCTACAGTATATTTGTGAGTATTTTGTATAATGTGATTGACTTATACATCGAATAAAAATAATTTCATTCAAATTAAAAGATGTTACGTAAAAAACATTTTCATTAGTCGTTTATACATGCTACGTAAAAAAACATTTTCTAAATATATCTAAAAATACAGTATCATTATAAGGTAACCGAATACAAATTTTATTTATAATTAGTTTCTTTTTGACAGTTGCACCCTTGTTCCAAATGATGGAATATGCCTTATCAACAACAAATGGAATATTTCTTACATTTTACGAATTTCCACTGGATTTTTAATAGCCATCAGCAATTTATCGCAAAATTGGACATGTTTAATGGAACTAAACAAAGTGCATGAAAAAACCATATTTATGGTAAATCATAAAATAGACGTGTTTGCATCTAAAATGAAAAAGTAAATATCGATAAATATCGATACATAAAAGCTTTATTTCATAATGAGAAATAAATATTCTTTAGTTACCATTTCAGCTTTCTACATAAATAAAACTTTGATCGAATTAAAATATTTTTATTTCAATAAACATATATCATCAATAATATTTTTATTTCAATAAACATATATCATCAATAAACATTGATGATATATGTGTATTTAATTCTAATAATTTTTATTCAATTAGTGAGCACATTTATCCAGAAAGCCTTATTCTTAACAAAACCAATATTAATGATAAAGAAGGTGTATATCTAGATATGAACATTAAATTAACATTAACTAAAACTACTATTAATTTATATCGTAAAGATGACATATTTAAATTTACAAGAAACATATTTTTGCATGAGCATTCATGCATACCATATAATATAAAATATAATACATTAAATAATGAAATTTTAAGAATTGCAACAATATGTAATGATATTGGCTTTCTTCAAAATCATTTAAATAATTTAATAGATACATATTTTAAACTAGGTTACTATAAAAATAACATCAAGCAGAAAATGGTAAAATATATAAATCAACACAATAATATAAAGAATAAATTTAAACTCTTAAGTGGCAAATTTTTATGGATGGATAATAAATAATATACTTTGCATTAGAATAAGATACTAGATAGTTTTATCAGAGGAAATACATCATTAGCATGTATTTGGCCCCGCTGCTATGTTGGGTAGAGGAGTTAGGGGCCGAAACCTGATAGCATAGCAGTTCCTTCTGATGACCTCTAATTCTTATTCTGATACAACGTCTGTTATTTATTAGTCAATTCATAAAAATGACGTTTATTTTAAATTTTATTTTTTATTTTATTTTTTTTAACTTGATTTAAATTATAGAAAATCTAAAAACAATTATTAATTTAATTTTTTAATTATTAAATTTTAATTTAGCATTTTAATTGTTTATTATTACGTTTTGTTTTTTTATAATTATATTAAATACGTAGACTCAGTTAGCTGATTTAATATTGAAAATGTATTTATTTTAATTTATTATTAAATTATTATTTTAATTAATTATCTTGTATTTCTTTGATATAAGCCACATTTTCGCAACTTAGCCTCTACGTAAATTAACAAAAATTATTCTATGTGAGAGCCATAGTTTGACATTCCATTAAATTATACAACCTTAGTGACCCGTTTGAATTACATGAATTAAATTTTCTTAGTTGGATTAAACAATTCATCTTCATTTTTGAATCGATATAATGCTAGAAAATCCTTAGTGTCATCCTCCAAATAATACATTCATCGTCACTTGGCAATGCATTTTAGTCTTTGTTACATGGATCTTTCCATAGAAAAATATGTCCCTACTTTGTCCAAGAACATTAAAATCCGCTATCTTAATTGCCTCAATTAATGACTACTTTGAAACATTTTGCTCGTTTCAAAATATTCTTAAACCTATTCAAGTCAAATCCAGCATCCGAATTTATCAAAACGGTGAAACTAAGAATAATAGATATGTTTGTGAATATTTTAAGTGCGTCCTGCAGACAGCCCGCTTACAAGTTCACTGAAATAAACAAAAAATTACAAAATGTTGTGGCTTAAGTCCATACCACGTAGTCGACTTTATAACGATGTAATTCGAATCTCATGTCTAGCACAGCTGCAGGGCCTTCTTGCTCAGTAGAAAGGTGGGAAGCATGAATTTAAAGGTAGTGAGGTTAGGCTGGCAACGAAGTTTTAAGGGGAGAGTATTCCAAATTAGAGGCATAGGAATGAAACAGGAACGCAGGTCAAAGCTCGACGGATGACTTGGAATGTGTAGTTGGAACTGATTGGTTGAACCAAGTGCTCGGGAGGACGAATATTCAGCGACGTGCAATTTTAAGTGAAGATACGGATGGGTTGATAAAGTAAGCGAAAAGAGAAAACGGGAGAGTAACATAAAACTTTATTTTGTATATTAAGCCAATAAAGGTTAATATGTTCCTTAGAAATAGGATCACAATGACGTCGTTGAAGTATCGGGCTCAATACCTCTTCGAAGAAAGCTATACAGATGTCAGTAGCACAAGATGGGAAGTTTGAGAAGAGCGAGATGCAATTGTTAAGAGGTAGCAGGAGAGAGAACATAAGTGTTGAAAATTTTAACAATTGATGGTTTTTTAAATGGAACGAATGTCACGGAGACTAGGATAAAATGAACGAACCTTTTTTAGTGCAAATTACGTGGACCAAAGAGAGGAGTACATAATTAGTTCGAGAAATATTAGCGAATCCACGCAAGGAATGCGATGGTCATTGCTTGCAGAGATCATGGTAAGATTGAATATGTATGCGGGAAGGGTGGATCCAATAAACACCAGATTTCGTGGAAATTACGACTATTCTATTGAATGAAAAGTGGTGATATACGATTCTAGACGGGATGAATTCGTGGCGAGAAAAGTAGTTAAGGATGAATTGAGTACGGATGAATAGATAAGGATGTCATATTCATATTGCATGACATTACATTTGAATGCTGTGCAAAGTGGACCAAGATCCCAAGGAGAAACGAGAAAAAGAAGCGGATTCGATTTAATACCGTTCAGCGCTGCCAATCAGTAGTCGCGGATGATAGTTGATTATTCCAAAAGAGTGTAGCTTTAGTCTGAAGAAGGAACGAAAATGATGGCGTTTGTTGAACAATTGACCGTGGATGGATGGAAATAGGGTGATCGTGCTGCGATAAATAAAATGATTACACGTCATATATTGACAACGGAGATCACGCTTTCATGAGCGGCATTCACTGTTAAACAAAGGAACAGAGTTTTACGTGATGGTAGGAATTTCCATATTAGAAGAATATAATCGACAATGGCATAAACTTGGGATCGGTTGGTATGGACATCAACGGGAACTGATGACAAGCAAGTGGATAGTATAGACGAAATTAGTTCACAAGTGATATCTGCAAGATGCAATGAAGAACATAAGCGAAAAGTGATCACCTATTGAGATTTGTCGACCTGGTCTAGATTTATTCTAATTAAGACCATGTAGTAGTCAGATATTCCTGGGCCACTGACAATACAAGAGTAACTATGCAGGAAGTATTCACGGATACAAACACAATCTAGAAGGCCACCCAATTGATGATTAGGTTCAAAAAGAATAAGTAAATACTCGTAGATGTGAAAGATGAATGCAAATTTACGAGAAATTGATAGGTAGCTACGTTCTTGACAGATAATGAAATCAACGATTACAATATTGGAAATAGTTAGTGGGGAGATAAATTATAAAATGTTAGACAAATCTTCAAAGAATATGGATAGGGTTCTGAGCGGTAAATCAAAAATAAGTAGAAAAAGAGCAATGAAAATGAGACGGTACAACGGAGTAGTTAGGAGGTGGTGATTGAAAGACAGGAGACCAATAGCGTTTACAATGATAGAAGACTTGGCCATCTCGACGAAGTAAAGGCTCGTGGCAGAAGTTACGAAGAGGTCGAGGAAGGTGTGTGACTAAGTCACCATTGAGACGTAGATGACGAATGACAAGATCATCATAATTTTGATGTCTGGTATCAGTGAGGCAAAGGATATTGAGATTGGATTCGTGAAGTGCGTTGAAAATCGAGACGACTGTTGATGGCATTGATTGGCAATTGAAAAATACCAGGCAAATGATGGATAATCTGGTCAAGAAAGCAGTCAGGCATTGATAATGGATCACCCAGCATTGAAGGACATGTAGGATGCATCGTGTTATGAATCGGTGTTATTCTCCTTACTATAAAGTAGATACTGCAGCATCATGAACAAGAACCATTTAAATACGGTGCGCTCGTTTTGCAGCGAGACTTAAGACGTACTCATTGCCTACGAAACTGTTTCGTGTCTAGGACTGATACTTTTGCAAAGACGCTAGAAGCGCCCTTAGAATTCAAAGTTCGACGAAGAAATGAAAAATGGTTGAAAATTGAGGCAAGAGAGTTGGAAGCAGAAATATTAATATCATAAATACGATAAGCAGGTTCATGATCCTGCTTATGAATCAGAAACACCAAGATAATAAATACGATAACTAGATGCATGAGCATAGATGAGAATGCCATCAACATTTTGCATAACATAGAAATTAAATGTATGAGAAATCGAAGACAAGTCACCGCGAAGAAGAGAGAAATGCAAAGGGCTTAATACGGAACCATGTGGAACACTAAACAGGATGGAAGAAAGATGAGAAAAAGAATAATTAGAACAAACGCGAGTAGTATGGTTTGATATATGAAGATAACCAAGCCACAGAGGAAACAAAGAATCCATAATTGTGACGAAGACGATGGAGAAGAATCGAGTGATCGACGATGTCAAAAGCAGATGATAGATAAAAAGAAACTATGACACTACATAATTTTTAATCGCGCGAGATAAGTAAATCGTTATAAAGTTTTAAGCAGGCAATTTTAGTAAAGTGATTAAAGCGAAAATCAGCTTGGAAGGGGTAAAACAAGTTGGGGGAAAATAGATATACATTAACTTGCTTGAGGACAATACACTCAAGGAGTTTAAAAAGGTTTAGAGAAATGATATAGGACGGTACGTAGATGGTAGTGAGGGGGTCAAGAGATTTTTTTGAGGATAGTGCGAACCGTGACGCATGCCCAGTTGGAAGGAATGTTTGGGTGCGAAAAGTCAAGTTGAACAATGTGGTTATGAAGAGTGAGATATATGAGCATATAGTTTTAAGCAAGTAAGTGGGAATTAGGTCAGAAGGAGAAGTTTTATTAGGTAACTACAGAAGAACTTAAAAAACTTCATCAGACGAAACATGAAGAAGATGAAATAGCTATGGGAGGAAAGTATTTAAAGAGAAGAGAGGATACAACAGTATATAGGTAGAAGGGAAATAGATCAGATAGCTTAGATTGTAGATAAGATGAAAATTCATCAGGATTCATGGTAAAAGGGGTAGATGATCGTGTTAGAATTGAGTTTAAGATTTTCCAATGAAATTTAGAGTTTGAAGATGACTCGAGTGGATTTCACCAAAAGAGAGTACGTTTAGTACGATAAAAATAATATGTGAACAACGGATAGAAAGATAGTAAGCACGGAGATTTAAAGTGTTTGAATTTGTATAACGTTAAAGAAAGCGAAAAAACACGAAAAATGACGGAATCGACGCTTAGAAATACTACAGTACGAATCAAATCTGGGAGCATGGCGCAAGCGCTGAGGATAGTCGTAAGTTCAGAATCAAAAAGGATGTAGAGATCACTGAGAGAAAGATAGTGAAGTAGAAGTGAAAAGAGTGAACAATTGAGTAAGGTTGTGCAGAGAATAGGGATATCTATAAATTTGATAAATGTTGGAGGCTCTAATGTTGGAGGCGGAGAAGGTGGATGGAGACGAGTAAGAGTAAGAGTGATAAGGAAATGATCGGACAAACCATGATAAGTAATTGACAAGAGGGTATGGTCATTGAAGTAGTTAGAACAATAATATGTCTAGAGCATCGCTGAGAATATGCGTGAGGCTTGCTGAAAGTAATTTATAATAAAAATCAGAAAAATGATAAGTTAGAGTGATAGAGTCAGAGTCAGCCGGGTGATTAAGACGAATTTTGAAATCGTAGAGAACAAAAGCAGGAGTATTAGACAATGAATAGTGAGAAAGAAGATCTGCAAGGTCGTTAAAACATACGCGAGGATGCAGCTGACCCTGAACGTTATACAATCACAAGTTCAATTGAGAAAGGAGTTCACAATCTGTATTTGATAAATACGAACTAAGTGTAACGAATGATAGCTTTTATTTTACGCAGAGAATATCGATATATAATTGCTCAATGAGCAAATCAGCTTTATGAGGAATGGAGCGATTGTTAAAAGGACAAAGACGAAAATTATGCTCATAAGCGAGATCGGTTAGCAAAGAAGTCGATCCGATATGGTTTAGAGAAAAATATATGTTATGAAGGATGATATCAATGTATAATTGGTATGATTAAATTTGGATAAATCATGTATCAGTTTAAATTTTTGTTATGCATATGTTCAAAATTTTATGTTTATTTAAAAATTGTATGTATAATATATTATATATGTATTATATACATATACTATATAATATGTAATATATTAATACATATAATATTATATTATAATTAATATAATAATATATTATATATTATATTATAATATATAATATGTGATCCCTTGTACCAAGGGAGCACCTATTTAACGGCATCTCTCACCTTATACTTCGTTAAAACCGTTTGAAAAATCTTGCAAAGTATAAATTCACTTACAATACTTTTTAATAATAATTTTGCATATTAAAATATGCAAAATTAATATACCATAGTAAAATATCATCAATTTTCAAGATGGAAGCGTTATTTTGACTTACAATATTATATTTGAAGGGGTAGGCAGATAAATAGATTGTATACTTGCGGATTCGACAATTCTAATACACAGAATACAACGATTCTATGAAATCATAATTTTAAGTTACAGTTTAAAATTCCCCGATATTTCAGTTATATTAAGCATGCTGACATTGGAATTCGATACAGTCCTATAAAAAAAAGTTTTTAATAATTTATTCATATATTTTTATAGTATTTAAATTACAATCAAAAATTATTAAATATTGCATCTTGCATTTATTTTATTAAATTTCATAATCATTGAATATGAAAGTATACAGTAAGGCTTTTTCGTCGTTTTTAATCTACCGAAATAATATTTCAAAAGCTTTTAGACATAGAAGGCAATAAGCAATTGTCAACAAACACGGATGTGAATAAAAAAATCTTAAAATAATTTGAAATAAAAAAGTTTAAAAAATAAATGTATAAATTTAGATTGTATTTAAAATTCGAAATTTCAAAGCAGTGATTAATTTTGGTTTAAAATCTAGAATTCTACTTTCAACGGAAAACTAAATTTAGGAAGTTAAAATATATTGTCTTAAATATCTACAAATCATCTATTACATCACAATTAATGTGTATCTCACTTAACTGTATATTAGTAAGAAACGGATGATGCCCACACTACAGATGTAGAGAAAGACTCACTACTAACCTTTATATAAATGCACTAACTCATTTTTGATATAATAAATGTTTGTTCAAACTTGTTTCACGCGCTTGGCAATTTTGCAAAATTTAAAGTGAATTGTAAGTGATATGCAAATGATTTGAATAGGTATATCAGTAATTTATTAAGGTTAGCTAACGAATACACCTACCAACCTTTTAAATTTGTTTGTGTTCTTCCCAGCAAGTCCTTGGACAAATTGCATTCTTGCGATTTTTTTTGTAATATAAAAATTAAAAATTGAATAACCATCTACGTTGGTAAGCTAACTTAATTTTTAACAAAACAGTTAATAGTTTAAGTTCTCTATCTGAACAGAAATTACATATTTGACTTCAACATTATTCATTCTTTCAAAATATATGTACATTTCAAAGTATATAGACTCTAGATTTTGATAGCGTGATCCAACTTAAGATCTACCAGAATTATGGTTGTTAAGTATATAGTGTAAAATAGCACATAAGAAGATATGTTCTTTATAGGGTATGCTGGGTTGGAGAACCACTGTCGTCACAAACTTACCTATTTTAGCTTCTTCAAGTTATGTCTTGCAAGCTTTGTATATGTAAACAATATGTTGATGTGTTGAATAATATATATAACATGCATTATTTTATATTACATATAATCGCAATATTATCGAGTATGTTATTGCTATATGATGAATTTTAAAAAATATTATTTGTAAACTAAACAAAAAGATAGTAAGCATACATTCTATTGACCGATTCAATACTTCTAATCGATATATTAGATACTGGCTTGTAATGACCCGAACTCGATATTTTTCTAAATAAAAGAATGAATCGCAAAAGATTAAAAGTAAAATAAAAACGGTTTTATTTAAGATAGTTTTAAAATTTGTTTTATTAAAGATTATAATTGTTATTGATTTTTTAATAAAATAGATAAAACTCAGTAATCGCGTAGAATCAAATGAAAGTTTACATTTTTATCACAATACGCTTATTTCACAAACTTTTGCTTTCATTAAAGAGAGCAAAACAGATTTTAATTTTTTTAAAGATTTTACTTTTAGAAAGTATTTATTAAATAATTTGTTTTCATATTTAACATAAATATATTTAATATATATGTATATATAAATATAAATATTTATATAAATAAAATATTATATTATAATTTTTTCCTGAAACAAAGTTTGAGATCTAATATACATACAATACACCTATCTAATTTTTTCGCTTTATCTATGCTCAAATACTGAGGCAAAATGAACTGGAGTTCATATATTCTTGATCAAGACGATCAATACTAACAACTTACAATTCAATCAAGACGATCAATCAATTGCAAGACGATTAATCAATTCGGCAAATGTCAACTCGATGTTGTGGTTGCAATGGTCCGGCAGGGTGTGCAGAAGTTGTGTTTGTGAAAGAACGGCGTGCAGTGTATTAATTGTTCGGCACCAAAATGTGCAAAGCGTATTCCTCAGTTGGAAATAACGCCTCCTATGGATCTTTATCATCAGCTTGTCAGGTTCAACACAGTCAAACTGCAGCTACGCACGCTCATACTAATATCAATGAGCTCGTGTCCTTTGAATTAAAATGTACAGCTCCAGATTGCAACGTATATTCTGCTGTGAAAACTCCAGTTCAACTACCACGTGAATTCTTTCTCCGTGATTTCTATTGTGGTTATTGTGCTGTCAAACATATAGCCGCACAATCAGAGTTAGTCAGTTCTCTTGAGAGTGAGCTGACTGAAATCAAACGACAAATAAATGTTTCACCACCGTGTAATTCCCAAGCTCAAAACTTACAATCTTCCAGGCTTAAATCTAGTGATATGCATGATGGACCCTCATAGAGTGATGTTGTGAGTGGGAAGGTTCGTAGATAGATTGTACGGACAGTATTAGCTACTACAAGCAACAAAAACAAAAATGCTTCCAGCTTACAAATCTTGTGTTCTATTAAAAAGGAAAGTAAACGCTCCTCAACAGTAATCATAAAGAACTTTTCTATTTCGGATAATGATCATACAGAAATCTTAAAGATTTTTCAAGAGATAGGTTACGCAAATCCGAATTTTCGACAATTGCAAATTCGTCGATTTCCTGCTAAGCGCTCTGATATCCCACTTTGCTGAGGATGTACGCTCATACATCCTCAGCAAATATTAACTGCACTAACGCGGTTACCAAACACGACATATATCCGAGATACTATCCCAACTAATGTGTTGAAATCTTGCATCCACACACTTCTACCTTATTTGTGTAATCTTTTCAATTCGTCAATTCAGTATTTGAAGTATCCTTATTCCTTCAAAGTCGCCATTATACAGCCACTTGTGAAGCGATCATCTCTTGATCCCATGATTTCTTTTTCGTACAGACCAATTTTTCACATACCGACAATCTCCAAACTTTTTCAACGTATAATCAAATAAGTGACTATCTGAAGGTAAATAACCTGTTTTCTTCTTCTCAATCTGCTTATCGTAAACATCATTCAACCCTCATTGCAGGTACTCAAATTTTTGACCATTTACTTGTCGCCATTGATAAGAGTCGTTATGGTCTTATTATAGCGCTTGATTTAGCTTCAGCCTTTGATGTCGTTGACCATCAAATTCTCCTTGCATGTATTCGTCATCCAATCATATCTAACTGGTAGATATTTTAGTGTTGAATCTAATTCAACTTTCTCATCTACTTATCAAATCACTCACGGCGTACCTCAAGGTTCTGTACTTGGACCTATACTATTCACACTTCTTTTTGGCGACCTAACATATATTGCCTCTCCTTATGGTTTCCATTTAATTCAATATGCGGACGACATCGTGCTGTATGCAGACTGTGATCCGTATTCCGTTAATCACCTTGCAGACTGATTGTAAAATTCTGATTGTCTAAATCATCTTTGTAGACATTTGACTTCATTACGTTTAGTAATAAAAACGAAGAAATGTACTCTTATGTGGATAATGCCTCACTCTTTGTCTGATCTGAACATTTTAATCAAAAATTCTGACTTACCGGTAGTCACTTCTATGACCATTCCCGGAATTTTATTTGATTCCCACTTGTCATTTCTTCCTTTCATCAGACACAAAGCTCAATGCTGTTTTCTTATCTTGAGAGACATTAGGCAAAAAACATCATCTCTTTACTCTCACTACGGTGAAATTAGTGAATTTTCTTCTGATTTCCAAACTTGATTATTCTGTCAGTCTTCTTTTTAATTATCCGAAATCATCGCTCAAATCTTTGCAAAGTATTCTAAATTCGGTCGTTAGAGATATTTTTCGCTTAAGGAAATTCGATCACATATCGCGTTATTCTAATTCGCTGTCTTGGCTAGACATCACGAACCGCATAAGGTTAAAACTAGCATGCTTCACGTAGAATATCATAAATTCTAACGCCCCTTCACTGCTCATCTTACCTACATTATCCAGTAAATCCACAACTTCTATTTCGCTTCGCAGTCATTCTACCGGAATTCCTAATTTAAAAAAAAATTCATTTTGGTAAGCTTGTAAGTGACTGATAGTCACATTTAGCACTTAGAAAACCGTTTCTTCTTCTATAATATAATATTATAATATTATAAATATTATAATATTTATTATATTAATAATATTAATATAATATATATTATATTATATAATAATTATAATAATTATTATATTATAATAAAATATATTATATATAATATATTATATAATATATTAATATATTATTAATATAATAATATGTATTATATTAATATTATCATATTTATATATAAACATGAATATATTTATATAAATTTATATTTAACATAATATATTTATGTTATATTTAACATAAAAAGTGTTGTCACGAGCCAGCCATTAATAAATAAAATATTAAACATTGAAAATGATAAAAACGTCAAATTTTAAAAACGTCGAATATATTTGTTGATTCAGTGGACACGTATATTACATACATACAATTTATATCTAGAATTTACTTAAAATTCAATTAATTCTGTGGTTTTGCGCTCAATAAAAATTCGGATCATGTAGGGCAGATATACATTTAATACAAATTCTTAGAGAAAATCTGATGCAAAAAGCTGATTATAACGGAATAAAAATCAATTTTTATGAATTGACTAAATTTCTCGTGTGTTCCAAGGATATGACAGGATAAAAGAGCACATCAACATTACAAATGATAAAAATGCTATAATTGGAGTGAATGCGTGTTGTGGTAAAAAAACGCGATGAATTCAGTGTATGTTAATTGTGTTTTTAAGGGAATTATTATCTTAGCTGTTATCTAAAATGAAACAGTTACTTTTGTATACATAATAATCTCATAAATTCAGGTACTGGTCTGACATCCTGAATTGCAAAAACTGTGATAAATAAAATCGCTTCGTACAATCCCGATATCATTCGTAACTAATTCTGCTTCCAAATATATTGTCAGAAAATGGGATCCTTGTTAACACCTTGCTAGTGTCCCTATCCCACAGTTCATTAATGAAATTTTTATTTATTCAGTTAAGTAAATTTAAAGCTGTTCTATTTCATAAAGCACAATAAATTCCGGCCCATTAATGAAACAAATGTACAAGCTATAGCTAACAAATTTGGGTTTTTAGATAGAAGTGTATGTTGAACGCTATTTATTTTCATTACAACACTGGGGTACCACAATTTTAGGAGGTTTCGATGACTATTCCCCAGCTAAACATAACAATGTATGCCCAAGATGATGTTTAACACATACAAGTTGCTCAAACAAACACAGTAGTAAAGTCAAATTCACGCAAAATGTCTTATTTAATTAATAAATTTGATAAATTTATTAATTAATTAATAAATTCTTATTTAATTTCTTATTAATAATACTTGGATTATTTCATAGTATAAACAAGTTAATTCTAACTTGTTTCCTTCGCACATTAGTGAAGAAGGCATTAATAATTTAAGTTTGTTATAAATTTTCTTTAATTTACATAAATTTAAATGTAACCAGGATATATTATTTACTATTCATCTATAAAAATTTCCGACTTGAGAGTTTAAATTTATGCTTAATGGTAGTTTGATGATATTTGACAGGTGTCTATTTTATTTTATTGCAATCTAGTTAGCAAAATATCGCAGTTTAATTATTCTTAAATAGACAAATATGAATATAAAAATAGTAAATTATATATTACAACTAAATGTGTGGCATCTGATTTTTTAGAATTAAATATAAGAGACAATTGCTATCTTTTAGTCTGAAGATGAAAATTAATCAAACTAAAAATTAATCAAAGTTAATTAAACAAAGCTAATCAAAATATAAGGAACTTACAAATGTGTTAATGCAAAAAGCAGATTGATTGCAATTGCATCAATGGAAATATTAGTAAATTCGCTAAATAAAAATTCCATATTTAAAGCGATTTTCGCGTTCACACGTACAGTATTTCAATTTCGCTGTCATTAAAAGCATCAGCAGCAATTGAAGTCAGGTTTGTTGCATTAACGTACCTTAATTTAAATTCTACAATAATATGTCTACTTTAACTTACACGATAGTGGTATTGGTGGTATTATTGTACATATGAGTGCATTCGCTAAATGGTAGATTTGTATTGCAAATAGGAGGATTAGATATACCGTATTAACAAACAAATAAATAAATTAAAATTAATTTAAAACAAATTCAGATTAAATTAGATCTTAAAAATTACTTTCTTACTTTGTCATGACAAATTCTATTTTCGTGATTTTAAAATATTTATTAACATCATATCGGACTACCATTTATTTTGAAGCAGATGTCTACAAAACATCTGCTCAATTTTAGAAAGCGAAATACTTGTAAACTTCGTTTTTGATTGAAAAACATTTTTCATTAAGAAATTCAACTTTACAAGGATCGAGCAGTTTAGTAAGACGTGTTGACGCTACAAGAACAAATTGTTAAAATATCAAGGCATAAAAATCTACATCGAATGCTATTTTGTTATATTTTATTTCTAAATTTATTAAAATGGACATAGTTGTGTCGATATAAGATAATAATAAAAATAATGAAAGTGGAAAACTTGACATTTTTTGTATTAGAAAGAAATAAGTTTTTATTTAATCACAGATATGAGATTTACATTTGAGTTACTTTCAATTAGCTACTATAGCTTCAAAAAAGTATCACGAAAAGTTTATTTTTTATTCAATGAAATCGAAATAATCTTCTTGATGACTTTAAACTTGCACTCATCGAACAGTGCGAATTAATCGTATGAATATTTCAGAAAAAAAATTAAACTTTTTAATGCTTATCTTATTAAAACAAAAAAAATTAGCGCTTTTAGAAAAAGCAAAATAATCCTGTATTCCTTTTTAACGCCCACTAATTATATCAATTTTCATTAAATTAAGGAAATTTTAGACATATATCATTCAAGGTATTCAATGAATATGATTTGAACACTTGATTTTATAGCATTTTATTGATTTTAACATTTTAATTTTTAAACATTTTCTTAAAATTTGATCCAAATACTAAAATCAATTTTACCCTCATTCTAAAATTGTAAAGCATGTAATCTCATTTGTTTATTTTATATTTGCCGTAAATCTTTTAATTCCTCAGCTTAAATAATTTAGAAATTAAACACATTTTTGGTTAGAGATTTTCTCACTAATTAGTTAAATTAAAATGTTTATTGATCAAAACAAGTGCTTTTCTCAAACTTAATTCAAAAATAAAAAATAAATTGTTATGATGAAATTATTTATCAAATTAAATTTAATTTGATAAATAAAAATGCGATATTTTTATTTATTAATGAAATATCAAAACGTGTATCTTTAATTTTCTCATTAAATTGTGATAATTTGTGATTTTCGCTAATTGTTAATGACAAACTTTATTTTGTCAAGAGAAATTGCCTTTTAAAATACATCAAACTTTATTTGTTTTACAACAAATAATTAATTAAATAATTAATTAATTATTAATTAATAAAATAGTAATCTAAATTTAATAAATTAAGCATAATTGAACGTAATTAAAATTAACTTCATTTTGCTTCCTTTACTAAATTACATACAAAAGCATGAATTACACTTTTTTAAATCAATACTACTATAAACGTTAAAACAGTAATTTAATTACTCAAAACGAAATATGCTTTTATTTTATCAGCTACATGAAATGAGTTTTTACTCATATCATATATAATTTCGATAAATGCACAACCAAATTAGATTTACAAAAAAGAGATAAGAAAATAAATTTCGCTTTGAAAATTATTTTATATTTATCTCAATGCTTAAAAAGTAAACTTACCATTTCGTAAAATTTCGAGTTAACTCACCAACCGGTAAGCATACTTCATACATCTCATAATGATTAATCAATAGTGTACTACTGATAAGTACAATACCCGAATCTAAACATTCTAATAACATTAAACATGAATTGCCTCTAATAAAATAAATGTAAATTATTTAAAAAGTGAAATTATATTTACGTTTACTATATATATATGATTTACCTTTTCTTATAGTAAGCTATAATAATTATTATTCCAGAAGAGTTCTTATCTGGCATTTCATGTATAAATTTTTCATCACATTTCATCAATAAATTTTAAGGGTTAAACATAAATACAGTCGTTAGGTATTTGCAAATAAATCAATAAATATTGTCAATGTTTTTATCAAAGTATTAACAAAGTTTTTATCAAAGTATTAACAAAGTATTAACAAACAAATAAATAAAATGTTATTTTGGTACATATCATGTTATTTTGTTACTGCTTTTAATATTATTTAACAGTAGAGCCAGGAGTTGATGCAGGTAAACTAATATAAACTAAATGTTATTAATTTTGTGATTAAAGTCATCACTACATTCAATAAAAATATTGTTTATTAGCTAAATTTGTAGGTTATCGTGATTACGAACAGGTTGTTTTCGGAAGCTTTTAGTACATTAAGCGCTAAAAGTTAAAAACAATGTTTATATATAATTATTAATAAATAATTAATAGCTGATACAAACAATAAATTATGACATCATATAATGATATATTAATCATATATTAATACGATATCATTAATCATATGTTTTTATTTGAATTAATTTTTAGTATTAGTTATTTTTTAATTATTATTTAAAATATATTATTATATTATTTATTTTTTAAATTAATTTAGTGACATTGCTTCTATATCTTTATACTTTCTTTGTTTAAATATCATATCTACACATAAATTAAATCCTTTATTTGTTGTTATGCAATTAATCTGTTTATATCAAAATACTATTATATTGGTTGGTAAATTAATATTTTATATATTTAATTGTATAAATATAATTATTTATGTTAATTAAATTTTTATAATTTATAACATCATTATATTTATCCTCGAATTTGAGGTTATACCTTTTAAGTAGATATATTTAAACGTATATAATTTAATATTATAAAAAAATATTAATATATATTTTTTTACAATTAAAATGATTTATAAAAATAAATTTATTTTTTTTAAATTTATTGAATACAAAAAGAATGATAATTGTAATCAGTCGAATTTGTTTATTTGTGTTGTATGTGATCTACGGATATGACCGAATCTTTATCGCATAATTTTGATATAATAATACCTGTCTTTATGGTTTACGTAGCCTTAAAGATTGATTTTTTAGCTCACAAAATAAAATAGTTTGTGGAACATTCTTAGTTTTTTCCACAAACTATTAGTAGTAAATAAAGTAGATTTTGTGCAAATTTTTTCTCTGTCTGTTATTTCACAGGATTGAAAGTAAATTTAAAACAGTTCTTATATCGAAGATTTGGTTTACCTACTAACCTGTGAGCTCATGCCACTTCTCAATAAATTATCAGTAAAAAATTCTTTGTTGTGGATTGTTGGCGTGCTTATGAATGCATTTTAAATATAATAAATAATGAATTCATAACAGATAAGAGTGAATCCATAACACACTTAAAATTGTATGAAATGACAGATAAAAACTATCCAGAAGAATAAATGAATATGAATAAATTTTAGATTTTAGATAATCCTTCAAATAATTTCTATAATCGTAACAGCAAAACAATGTCAACGATTTAAATCTAGCACTGCATTGTGTCTTTGGCAGCAAGGTAACTGGATAAAACAGTCAGAACGAAAAATAATAAAAGAATAAAATAGTTCTTATTATGTTGTTAGTAAATAAAATATAGCCGTTACAATCTAGATTTTGGTCATTAAATAATTTTATATGGCTCTATCTATTATTTTATAAAAAAATACAAAATCCAATTTTGAATTTGAACTATCAAACTCGAAAGTTTTTGATTATCAAAATAAAGACTTTTTGCAACGATGTATAAAAATATGTTTGAATTCTGTTATGTGGTTATTGATATCAAGGTATCTTATTTTCGAATGCTAGATAAATCTATAATTTCTCGATTCATTCGCACCTATGTATGAAATTAGTTTATACACGAAATAAACTTTAACTATTTCCGATCTTAAGCTATTTGTGATCAATTAAAATCCATCCTGCAAATGGTCTTTTGAAGTCAAAGATAAAAAAGTGTCACTGAAGCTACTGGGCAAAACAATTTTAATTATAAAATAGTTATTATTGCATTAATAAATATCACGTGCACTAAACAAATGTACAAAAATGTTTGCTATTTATAAGAAATAATAACTCACTTTTAAGATATTTAAAAAATCTTGACTTACAAAAGCTGGATATTGCTGGCATTGATAATGCACTTGGATACCTCAAACTACCAAAAACGTACATTATATTCGATCACTATTTGTAAATAGTCTGGATTTTTCCAATAAAAAGCTTTACGGTTTTGGAGACACTGCAACACGAATTGTTTTTCTTTGATATAAATTTATCGCAGTTAGACCAGTTTAATATTTGATTTCGTTTTTACTCAGAGTTTTGCTGGACGATCAAATATTTTAAAACAGTTAATAATTTATCAGGTTATAGCACAGTCTTCTGACGTAAATTTCTTATGTTTAAGAAATTTATACAGTTTGTTACTGACTGTTATTTTATTTAGAATCTCATTGCTATACACTCATATTTTTAACTATTTATTAGACTCTTAACACATCTTACAAATTGAATGATAGTGAAAAATATTTGTAGCAATATTTAGATTTTTTTAAATTTGTAGTATTTGGAGCTGATTTTAATCATTATTTACAATAAAGATCAAATATTCTACAAAATATATTTTACATCCAAATGTATATCAAATCAAAAAAGTAATAAATGCAGATTCATTGATAAGCAAATTTTCAGAATCATTTGAATTTATTAATAACACTTTAAAATAAATATATTATCAATAAGTAAAGCACTATAAAATTTGGTTATGGCAAAATAATATAACAGCTACACAAAAGTTATTTTTATTAAAGACAAATATGTTCTTTAAAAGTAATAACAATCAAATAAATATTTAACTTTGTATACGTTATTTAACAAATAAATGAAATATGCAATCTCAATATTAAATCGATTAAGACGACTAGCGACACGGACTACCGGAATTTACTATTGGGCGCGCACGACTGATTGCACACACGACTGACCTTTTTTTTGCGACTCTCTCGAGACGATTTTAGCTTTTACGTAGTGCTTAAATAGGCGAATTTTCTCGTACGATTTTCTTTCGGTAATATCGGTAAGTGGTTTTGTGGTGACTTTGTTTTAACTTTGTTTTAACTTTTTCTTATAATTTTTTCTTTTGGTTGTGTTTGTCTTCTGATTTTTTCTAAGTTTCATAGTTTTTAATTAAATATGGAGTCGATAATGCTGTATCCTACCAGGCTTGATAAATATATTGTTAAAGTCAACTGGCAATACATGATGACTAGGGACATGTTCAACCTAAACATGATAAGGCGTTTTATCCAACATAATAGTTGTATAAAACTATTTAAACGAATTAGGTTTAGTGGTTCATATGCCATTATATCTTTTTTTGAAGTAGATATAAAAAACCAATTTATATCTTTTTTTGCCGATTCTTCCGATTTTTCGGTTATTGACATATCCCCTAAAAGAAATGTTATCATAAAATTTATTACGATATTCGCCGAGCATAGTGAAATCTAAATGTTTTGTTCTGAAATTGGTGTTAAGATGCTTAAAAAGATAGCTATCTCAAACACACATTTTACAACTGTACTAGCAAAAGTAGATAACGAAAAGATATTTTTAGCAAAAAACGGCCATGCTCATTTGTTAGGACACGAAATTAAGATTGTTGAAATGGATGACCACGTATACAATAGTTTTCGGTTTCCCCAATGCTTTAGATGCCAAGAATGGGGTCATTACTCCCGTTTATGCCAGAAGAAAGTGAAGTGTGTTCACTGTGCAGAATCACACAACTCCAACACTTGTACTAATAGACACGCATAAATGCGCAAACTGTGGGGAAGGTCACAAAGCATATAATAAATCTTGCCAACACTTCCAAAATTACATACTACCATATAACTTACAACATAATCAAGAAGTTAACTCCAACATATCATTCGCATCAGTTGCATCAAAACAACCCATTGTAACAAATGCAGATCATAATATCAACCAACACCCCTGCAAAACACCTACTAAACATAGTGATGCTAGTAGGGATATGAATTCTAAAGAAATAGAGCAAAATAAAAATTATTCAGAAAGAACTCAGATCAATAAACGATGAGTTGGACAATATCAATGATAAAATTATTAATCTAGGATATGGAATGGATAAAGTTGTACAAGTAGTAGAAAATCTATCAAACAATTAAACGATCTTTAGCACCCAAGTGATATCTCTCTTAAAAGAGTACGGACTAGAATTTAAATGCACCACATCTTCAACGAAATGAACAATAATAAACTAGCTATCGTCTTATGGAACTGTGCTTCAGTATCAAATGCAGCTCATCTTTTAAAAGAGGGATGCTTTAATGTAGTCGCTTTACAAGAAGCAAGAACACAAAGAGTTCTATCCGATGTATTTCTAGAATATACTCTATTTCACTTAAATATTAAGAACGATAGCCCATTTAACTTGGCTACCTATATTAATAAATATTTACACCCTTCTTTAATAATGTCCGGCTATAACGATTTCTTTTCATTTCAAATAATAAAAATTATTCTAAACGGTACAGCATTTAAATTTGCAAATGTTTATATTAAGAGTAAGGCTAAGTCAAAAAAAGGTTTGTGGCCTAGAAAATTTGCAGATGAGATTAGAAATAAGTTTCAGTGGCTAATGGATAATAATTTGGATTTCATTATAGGTGACTACAACGATAACTGCGGAGTCAATATAATAAGATGCATTAACGATAGGTTTACAGTAGAACTTCCAAACGAATATACTTTTTTTAATCGTACAAAGAAATGGTTTTCCACTATCGACTTTGCAATTTTAAACAAAGACAGTGCTATTGACATTGAATAGCGATGTAACATTCAACCAGAAAACTCCATGGTTGTACAACCATACAAATGCAGTTGTATGGTTGTACAACCATACAACTGCATGGTTGTATTTGAGTCTAAATCAACCAAAACATTTTTAAAGACTGTATTCGCTCCTAATTTCACCAACATTAATAATTTTAATCAGTCAGTAACATTGTACTTGTCTACCTCGTTAGATCGGTTACATTGTCATGAGTTTAAAAATCTTCTAGGTCCCCATCTGGATAGTGATAATCCAAAGTTTAAAGTTTCTCAAGTCGCCTCTGTAATAAATAATTATTTTAATATTAATTTTAACCTTTCTACTCTATATATCAATTCTGAAATTTTATCTGAAATCAATATTAATTTTTACACCATTATAAACGATGGATTTCTTTCGTTCCTTAGAAACATTAATGTAATCCACCATAAACACACCAACGACATTTCATTTCTCTTAGTGAATAATATTCTTGAAGGCATAAATAAATGCTTACTGAATGCATCCGACACTTTTTTATATAAGCAAAGATCGATAAACCGCAAATATTCAAACATCAAAATTAAAAAATTAAAAATGAAACAAAATTTACTAGATTTATGTGGAAATCTTGAGGAGGCGCATAGGATTCAATCTTACATAGAAAGATTGCAATATAAGTTAATCCTAACCAATGAAATAAAGAAGATTAAATGTTATAAACCGTTTTCCAAAAATTGGTGGAATACAGTACATCGTAGAAAATTCAGAACTTGGAAAACGGCAGCATCCCGTTGGATCTCATCAACATCTTTTGACGAAGTCCAAGAAGCTATAAGAACAAAATTAACATCTAACGCTGAAACCTTAAATGACGAAAAGATGCTAAACAAATATCTAATTTTAGACTGTATTAATACATCAGTAGGCATCGATATATCCTATAAGGATATACTAGACGCATTTCCTAGTAATTCGAAAGTTTCAAGCAATGGAATGTCATGTCCTCCGGCTGCAATAAAACTTTTAAGTTTAAAGAATAAAATAAGAATAGCCAAGCATCTAGTAAACTGCTCACTGTCGGAGTATCTAAGCATTGGATGTGGTAAAATGATAATTTTACCGAAAAATAAATTTATCAATAATATAAAAGATATCCGTCCAATTACAATTTCCAACCCATTACTAACGGCAGTTGAAAGAGCTTTGGCAATAAAAGTCTCGCAATTTTATGAACGAAACAATCTAATTAACAATAATATCTTCGGTTTTAGGAAAGGAAAAAGCACAGTTGGTGCGGTACGGGATTTACAGATGTTCATTAATAAATATAATTGTCCGTGGATACTATATTCCCTTGATATTTCAGGAGCTTTTGATAATATATCTCAAGCAGAAATTTTAAAAACATTGATAAGGGATAAAGTTCCAAGTAACATGATTAAAAGAATATGGGCTTGTCTCAAAGCAAGATATTTCTATATTGATGGACATAAAGATACAAAATATTACCTCAAGCAAGGTGTGCCGCAAGGATCTCCATTAAGTCCGATACTTTATGTAATTACCACTAGACATATTTTAAACAATCTATGTGATAAACTCGTGCATGGAGTCATCTACGCTGACGACATTTCTTTGGTCTTTCTGAGAACCAAAAAGATGGCGTCAAAGGAGAAGTGTATGGAAAAATGCAAGATCGTCATTGACAAAATAAAACGTCGCCTGTCACGCTTAGGTTTAAATTTTAACATGAATAAATTTAAATACATTACCGGAAAATTCAAACACAAACGTGAGTTTACACGATTTGATGTAACAACTAACGGAAAACATTGCAGGACGGTAAAAATATTAGGATCGACTTTCACACCATCATTGTCAAAAAAGCCAGATATGAACAAACTCAGAAAAATCATTAAAAAAGGTATATCAGTTTTTCACAGAGCCTTGAAACTTAATATATCATTAAGTAGATCATGCATTGTTTTAAATACATATATTCTGTCTGGATTATACTTCTATTCTAGAAATAGGCCACCTGAACAACGACAAACCTATCTAGACTTAGTTATGACAATGTTAAAAACAAACAAGAACACCAGTAGTTGCATGCATAAAAACATGTTAACAAAATATATCAATTTTCTATTATAGAAAAATTATAAATGGTTTATGAAATCAAAAAAAACACTTTAAATACTGAGAATACATTTATTTTTTTTTCTTTTTCTTTTAGATAAATCATCTCTGTCATCATTGTTGATTATAATTTTATTTTTTGTAATAATTTTAATTATTACAAAATTAAAATTTTGTGTTTATGTACATTGTTAATTGGAATGCTACTATGGAAGAATCCGCGACAATAATATGAAGAAAACGAACAGAAGACACAATGCAAGGCAAACAATTTCTGAAAACCATGGATTTGACACGAAACAATTCATATGTTTCTTTTTCGAATGTTTTCTACTTTTTCAAATAAAATTGTTGTGTGTGTATCGATTAAGCTCCTAGGCGCATTCAATCTCGAACAAATCTTTCGCCTTTTACTAAAGATTTCCGTGGATGCACCTATAATGGAGTCTATTAAAATTTTTCTGCCTTCAGGCAATAAGAATCAAAGGTAGGATCAAAGTTAAGTTTTACTTGACCAATGTTTTTAACATCGTATGTTTTTAATTCAGTACATGTCCCCAGTAAGTGTGCTAAATATATTCATATTAGGGTGTAAACTTGCCGTGCTTGCAAACTCTTTATTATTCACCAAACACAAAGCCTTTGCAGTTTATATCACCAAATGGAAAAGTTGCAGTGCAATAACAAAGATAAGATGATAGGAAAGATGGTAAAGGATAAAAACAACAATCAAACAACATTTCCAAAATATTTAATTTATTTTCAGGGTTTTCATACGCGTCGAAAAGTGTGTTATACAAACGTGGAAATATCAGGAGTTGTCGAGGCTCACACCAGCCTTTTCTGTATCAAACTAGAGCATTGCCAGAGTCCAACAAAACGACACTGATAATGAGTTTTAAGAATGTCACGAGTTTGTAGAATACCATCGCAAGTTTGAAGAATAACATGTGCGGCCCGTTTGACAATAGCAATGCGTATCTCTACGTTATCGTCGACAATTGTATTGGACGCCAGCAACGAGCAGGCATTGATTTACCCGCTTTCCTTTCCGAAGATGGTACTTCGGGTTCCCACAAACACAGGGCAATCAAGGAATAGTTCAACAGTTTTGATCAAAGATGCCTGTATTTCCTTCGATGGTATCATCTCTCAGTGACCTGCGCGCCACCAAAACTCTAATAGATCTAGAAAAACGAAAGTACCAGACTAAGAGTCAGAGTGGCTAAACAAAAGAGTAACAGAGAAATTAAAAGATGTAAATGTGATTGATGCCATTAGACTTGTGAGCAGCGACGAGTCTTTCCTTAAATCCTTAGAAGGGACGAAGCAAATTTTACGGGACAAGCACCTACCTAAACATTTAAGAAGTCAAAAGCGACGAGTTTTCTGAGGTAGTGGGTTGAGCGATGTGTTAGGATCTAATACTACATCTTCTGTTAATCTGACATCAGAAAACGTGTCGAATTACGTAGCCTCTAAAGGCGAATGCAACCCAAGTCTACTGTAACAGATGAGCCAATTATTCATGTCATCAGATCTTTCCCAAGTACATCTACTGGCGGATCAGATGTGCCAACTCCCCTACATCTCAAAGATCTATCAGGCCAGTCTTCTGGAATTACAGTTGGCAGACTATTGCATTCTAAAGTTTCATTATCCCTACTCACACTTTATAGGAACTTTCCCGAATTAATCATGTATATAATTTTTGAAGCCTGTTTATCCGCTCTGCGAAAGAAAGCAGGCCGCTATTCTACCCATAGCTATCAAATGCTCGTTTCTACAACTTGCAAGTCAACTAGCTGCTCGTCATTTGACATATTAATTAATGATTTTGTGCCACACCAATTAGGTGTAAGGGTTTCGGGAGAAGCTGAGGTCAACGTAAATGCTGTCAGATATTTTGTACAGCATAATGTCAAGCCAGATTATGCCATGTTAAAATTAAATTTCTCTACTGCCTTAAATTGCCTTAACAGAGCTCAGATGTTGCAATGCGTCCAGTACAAGCTTCCATGCATATCATGTTTTGTCAATATGTGATATAGTAGCCGATAGTACCTTCCTCACCAAGACCACACTATAGAACCACTGGAAAGAGATCCAATTGGCCTTTTTATATTTTCGCTCACAATCAATGAAATCGCTAGGCGAGGAAAATCTCCTTTCCAGCTTTGGTATATGGATGATTGTAGATTAGGAAGGATAATAGAAGATATTCAGGCCGATATTAATAATATTTGGTTCCTGGGGAAAATTCATAGATTGGTGCTCAAACCATCGAAGTGTGAGATAACATTAAATGGCAAAGTACAAAGAAAACCTTGTCAGGCAAGCTGCACCAGTGGATTGTCATCACTAATTGGCTCAGTTTGACCAGCACTACGGCTTCACAAAATAGGATCATTAGCAAAAGCACTAGCAAATGCCAGCGCATGTATCTTTATATCGGGTCACTTCTTCTAATATGAATATATCTCAAATGATTTTATTCAGCGTGAATTTTTGTAATCATAGAGTGCTGGTATAGCACTCTATAAGGTTACTAGAGGTGCTCTAGAACCTCATACACATGATTCGTTTATTGCCATCTGTTAGTTTTTTCCTGCATTCAGCAGTGGGACGGATCTGGCACTGATGAGTCATTATGATAACGAAACGGTATCTATTACCGTTTTCATTTTTCTTTCGCGTCGTGCTTATATGATTATATAAATATAAATTAAATGTAAATATTTATATATTTATATTTGTGTTAATTTACAGGGATTAGCGGTTATCATAAGGAACTGCTGTATTGGTCTATAGACCAATATATCAGTATTGGTCTATAGTTTGGGCTATTGACCAAACTATAGACCCATTTGAGGCTGTTCAACGGGGAGATCCGATTAACTTTTTTATATTTTCGCTCATAATCAATTAAATCGCTAGGCGGAGAAAATCTTTTTAGGTTTGGCATATGAATAATTGTACATTAGGACGATCAGTGAAATATATTAAGACCGATATTTATCTTATTCGGTTCCCGGGGAAATTTTAAGATTGGTGCTCAAGTCATCGAAGTGCGAGATCACAGCAAAAGGCAAAGTACAAAAGACGCCTTGTCAGACAAGCTGCACGAGTGGATTGCCATAGATCATGAAAATGAACATATTTGCTCAGCTGAATATGTAGGCGAATATCTGGATAGCTTTATCTCCAGGTCAAAATTAATCATGCGAATGCAACCGCATTTTTACAGACGAGTCAATTGTTCATGTCATTATATAATTTCTGAGTACATTTACGAGTGGATAAGATTGGCTAACATCCTTACATCTCAATGACTTATCGTGCCAGTCGGCTAGAATTACAGTTGGCAGGCTATTGCATTCTATCTGTTCATTCATCCAACTGCTATTATCTATGAATTTCCCCGAATCAATCAGGTATATCTCTTTTGGAGCCCGTTTAGTAGCTCTTCGAAATAAAGAAGGCGGCATTCGATCCCTAACTATCGAATTTACGCTTAGCCGACCTGTGGGTAAACGTGCAGCTCATCACACTATTAACCTATTAATTAACGATTTTGTGCCACATCAATTAGGTTTGAGTGCTTCGGGTGGAGTTGATACCACCTTACATTCTGCCGGATTCTTTTTATAGCATTATGTCAAGACAAGTTATGCCATGGTAAAATTAGATTTCTCAAATGCCTTCAACTGCCTGAGCAGAGATGAGATGTGGCGATGCGCTCAGTCAAGATTTTAAGCATATCCTGTTTCGTCAATACGTGATACGTAACCGATCGTGCCTTATCCATTAAGATCACATTAAAATCAGTATGCGTCTGACTAAACTCTCCATTCAGAATGTTACTTTTCTTTTAAGAAACTGTTACAATATTCCTAAGCTTATGTATCTTTTACGATCTGCTCTGTGTTTCTTAGCTAACTCCTCAAATACATACGATTAAGCGTTGCTCGATACTTTTCAATCGATTATCAGCTTGCCAGTGAACGATAACGCATGGAAACAAGCAATTCTTCTTCAGCATTTGTCCTGCTATGCAAGTTTGCTATAAACCATCGTAAACTATTTCGATGACCGGGTTCTGTGCACAACGTCGTTTGCAGAGAACGCCCTATGCTATTAGTTATGGACTAATTGACTATTATTCCCGTTAAACATGGCGGACTCAGCATTTGCACGATTCGTGACACTTCACTCTCTGCGTACATATCCTCCCGAATTTCTGCCAACAGGCTTTCTTGTGCAATTTTAGGATACCCTTTCTTTTCAATTGGAGAAACACATGAAGAACTACGCGCTAAATCTACCAAAAGCTAGTTGACTTTAACGTCGAGTGAGATGTTATTTTTGCCCGATACTTTTCAATCAATCATCAGCATGCCAGTGAACGATAGCCCATGGGAACTGGGAAAATAGGCAGTGCCCAGATTTTAAAATTGTGTAAATGAGGTTTGCTGTAATATTGGGAATGTATATTTGAAACCAACAAATTGATCTAAAGAGCACTAAAAGAAGAATTAAAACTTTTAAGCTGATTTTACAAAGCAACGTAGACAATATTGTTCACAATATCGACAGTGAACAGTGACTGAATATTCATTTCTTATGCTATTTATTAGTCAATTCATAGCAATTGACTTTTATCTTAAATTTCAATTTTCAATTTTAACTTGATATAAATATAAATAGTATAAAATCTTACCTAATAATAAATTAGTTATCTTTATTTACATATATCGTATAAAATATGTAGGCTCAGTTATCTGATCTGATTTGTTCTACTGGCAAGTTTAATTGATCTGATTTGTTCTACTGACAAGTTTTATGCATTCGAACTAGACAATCTTTCAAGTTTGGACTTAAATTTATTAATTTTAATTGTGATATTATAATATTAATTATAACATTATTCAAGTTTAACTGTATACTTTATTTTGACATGGTATATTAAGCTTTAATCTTATAAATAAATCTTACCTCATCCAAATCTCAATTATAGGAAATCTCATCATTGACTTTCATTTAAAATTTCAATTTTAAATTTTAACTTGATTTAAGTTATAAAATCTTATAAATATAAATAGTTTAAAATCTTACCTAATAATTAATTTGGTTATTTACATATATCGTACAAATAATAATGATACACTCTCATCTTGTAATCAACATTTAGAATGCACTACGTGAGGATAGAGGATAGTGTACTCTATATATTGAGGATACTATCCTGAATGATAGTATCCTATCTAAACGTCAACAGCAATACGCTACATTTAAGTATTAGTGGACCTCATAAGCTACTGATCCAATACCTACGTTTCACGTTTCCGTTATTTTAATGTTGGCTGACGAATAAAATAGAGGTCATCAGGAATTTTTAGTTCATAACTTTTTAAAAGAAAAATTTAGCGAAATGCCGACAATATTAAAACTGAAGATTTATTTAATTATTAAGACAATATTACTTTTATTTTAAAGTTTGTCAAATTATTTCGATTATATAACTATCTCATTTAAACAAATGTGTTATAAAATGACCTTGTTTTCCAATTTTGTATTGACCAAATTAATATGTGTCCAATTTAAATACATTTATTGGTTCAATACAAATAAAATGTTATTTTTTAAAGACGATAGTATTTTTATTTTAAAGATGATATGTTTAGCGTTTATCCAAATTAGATAATTGTTGCATTTAAACAAATTAACTGTAATAAGACCTTGTTGCAATCTTTTATTTATTGCTTCTGTCAAATGATGAAATTTCAAAGCTCATTTTCCTTGGATGATAAACATATAGTAATTGCTGATGATTTCAATGTCATATACGATTTACCACTTCCTTTCAAACTTCCTCTAATAGAAAACCTTTTCATATAAAAATATTGTGCTTTATTAACCTTAAAACCTAGATGATAAACAAATAGTAATTGCTGATGATTTCAATGTCAGATAATACTCAGGATTTCATTTTTGGAAGCCTGAGTAGTGGATTTATTCATTCTTGAGAAAATACTTAAGCTCTTTAGTAGATAATAGTTTAATTTATTTAATTGTATTCTTTTTGTGGATCCTGGAATTGTGTTCTTCTCATGAGACTGTCTTGGAATAGAGCGCTGTCTTGTTTAGGCAGGAGACGACGAAGTATCATGTTGTCGGACGTGGAAAGAGCAACTTCTCGTGTTGAAAGTATATCCTTAGCAGAATAAACTTCTTCGACAGCTACTTCAATTGCCTTTTGTGATAACATTTGACACTCGACGGTTTTTACGATCACAAACTTGAAATTGTTCAAGTGGTGATTTGGAGGTTAGCGATTATGAGCAATAGCCACAAGTGCTTGGGCGACTTGATTATGAAGAATTTCTACTAAATAATGATTTATACAGAAAATAGTGTGCTTTATAAGCCTTGAAACCTAGATGATAAACATATAGTAATTGCTGATGATTTCAATGTCAGATAATACTCAGGATTTCATTTTTGGAAGCCTAAGTAGTGGATTCGTCATTCTTGAGAAAATACTGAAGCTCTTTAGTAGAAAATGGTTAAAATTATTTAATTGTATTCTTTTTGTGGATCCTGGAATTGTATTCTTCTCATTTAATTTCTATGATCGGACCTTATCACAGGCCCACCATATTCCCATTTCAGCTAAAGAAATTTAACAAAAATGCTTAGTCACTCAAGCATAGACAAATAAATCTCTTGAATTATTTATCGTGTTGCGTATATATGTGCTAAAAATCGATAGTAGCACATTTTAGTAACTGGTCACAAATGATTATTCTCCTCCAAAGATTAGACGGTATTGGAATATAGCTCTGTCTTGTTGCGCTGTGGAGGATGATAGCATTATTATAATATTCAAGATAGGTGAGTGGGTTCCAGTTTTTTGGAAGCGTAAGTTGTGAATGTATCATCCATGAGAACATGGTAGAGCTCTAAAGTGGAAAATACTCTAATTTGTTTAATTGTATCAGTATTATCGATCTTACAATTTTGTTCTTATCACTTACATTCATTTATATGATCGTATTCTATCGAGGGTCCACTAAATTACCAAATCAGCGAAAGAAATTCAAGTATATTGTCACAAAAATGCTTAGTCACTCAAACATAAACAAATAAACCTTTTGAATTCTTTCTCGTTTTGCGTATATATGCTTTCAAAATAGTTAGTAACACATTTAGTAACTAGCCACAGCTGATAATTCTGCTTTTAAGATGAAACAGTCTTTGAATCGAGCTCTCATGTGGACTTTGCGGAATATAGCATTGTTGAAAAATTCGATATAAGTGAGTGGGTTCCAGTTTTTGAAAGCCTGATTTAAATAAATACTGGTACCAGTTTATCTCAGGGGACCGTTCTTTTTCTGTTCAAATGCTTAGATGTGTTAATACAGTTGATGAATCCGTTAAATAAGGCAATTTACTAAAGAACAGAGAACAATGTGGCAGCCTTGATAGAACATCAGTTGTTGTTGAAGAGCACTTGCAGGAAACACCCGCTATGTGCTTTACGAACATCCATTATGATTCATCTAGTTGATTAAAATTATAAATGAAAAGATCCTTGCAGGTGAATTGCACAAAACTCTGCTAGAGCGTCTACTGACCGCTGCACATATATAGCATTCTAGTATTGAATGACTAGATTATCAGAATAGGGAGCATATTTCACACATGATGACAAACGATGCAAAATGTACGAAGATCACCCAAGAAGTAAGAAAATAACAACAGGTTCAGTTGCTCACCCTGTACTCCTTGCAGTTGATAAAATTGTTGTCTATAAAATGCATCTTTAAGCAAATATAAGATGTAATCGATCGACTCGACAATTTGTAAACAAAAAGTCTATACAACATCTACCTCTATAAAACTCATGAAACCATCCTTCCACTGGTTTATAAAGCACACTATTTTTATATGAAAAGAAATTTTCATTCGAGGAAGTTTGAAAGGAAGTGGAAAATCGTATTTGTAATTGAAATCATCAGCAATAATTATAAGTTTATCATCTAGGTTCCGATGAAGAAGCTTTAAAATTGTATCATTTGCTTGGATCAATGAGTGAAGGATTTAAATAACAACCTACTATAAATTCAATTTGATGAATCAATCATCATAATATACTGTGAAGACAAGA
Organism: Pomphorhynchus laevis; assembly: GCA_012934845.2. Classification (NCBI taxonomy): domain Eukaryota; kingdom Metazoa; phylum Acanthocephala; class Palaeacanthocephala; order Echinorhynchida; family Pomphorhynchidae; genus Pomphorhynchus; species Pomphorhynchus laevis. The sequence continues at coordinate 98,912 of WNNJ02000174.1, forward strand.
CTGGAAATTCTAGAAATGAAAGTTTTAGCAATGATTATTTCATCCACACGGCGACTTAGCTCTTAATGTTGCAATAACATCAAATGCATATAATCCAGATCTCGTAGTCTGAGTAAGGCCAAATGTTTCGGTCAATATGAGAATATAAAATGAATCGAACCACTCTGGTATTCTTTCAGACAAACGCGATAATACTTCATCGACATTAAAAATTAACATACCATACCCAAGTTACCATTTGAGTTTTTTATATATTCCTACTAGCGTAATAGTCAAATGGCACAAGAAAATAATGGATTAATAACTGAAGATTAAGCATTTTGGAAATCTTAAGAATGTGATTGGAACGGAACTTTTGTTAAACTGACGATATAATGATTAAGTATAAAATAAACATTCTTAGGATTTGATGTGCGATTTAATGCTAATTGAGTACATAGTTGCTTGGCTGCTTCTTTTTACATCATAGATAAATTCGAATAATATATACTTTTCTATAACTTGCGGAAGACTTTAGTTTAAAGAAGTGTGATTAAATATAAAATACTATTGATTCGTTAATAGTTATAATAAGCCAATGTGGTATATTGTACGTTTTGCAGGAGACGACGAAGTCTCATGTGGTCGGACGTAGAAAGAGCAACTTCTCGTGTTGAAAGTATATCCTTAGCAGAGTAAACTTCTTTGACAGCTACTTCAATTGCCTTTTGTGATAATATTTGACACTCGACGGTTTTTACGATCACAAACTTGAAATTGTTCAAATGGTGATTTGGAGGTTAGCGATTATGAGCAGTAGCCACAAGTGCTTGGGCGACTTGATTATGAAGAATTTCTACTAAATAATGATTTATACAGAAAATATTGTGCTTTATAAGCCTTGAAACCTAGATGATAAACATATAGTAATTGCTGATGATTTTAATGTCAGATAATACTCAGGATTTCATTTTTGGAAGCCTAAGTAGTGGATTCGTCATTCTTGAGAAAATACTGAAGCTCTTTAATAGAAAATGGTTAAAATTATTTAATTGTATTCTTTTTGTGGATCCTGGAATTGTGTTCATCGATGTCTACATAAATAGTTGCATCGTCTTTAATGATTTGTTTATTAACATACTTGAGAGCAACGCAGTTTATACAAACACGTCCAGCGCATGCACGAACACAGTTTCGATACAGCATTTCGGCAGTTATAATCACAGAATTTTTCCCAAGGACATATGTATGATAGAGTGCCCATCCCTCCAATATATTTCAACCAAAATTAACAAGAATTTTTCGAGAATTTCATCAAGAATTCTTCCGCGTGATCGCAACTGAAGCAAATACTTATGGATCATCAAAATATTCATTTTTTCAATCACAATCCAAAATAATTTAATAACAAAGATTTTAATTCGTTTAATTACAAAATAAATTTCATGTGTAAAATCATATAAAAATGTCAATATATAAAAGGATATTTATTCCTTGTATAAACAACGTTATTGAATATAAATTCTTCTTGCATTCGATTTTCGTAATAAATGTTTCGATCATCATAATCGTCATAATCTAAATAAAAAATTTGATTTAGATAAATAAATGATCTAAATAAAAAATTCTTATAATTAAAAAATAAAATAATTAATTATCACATTTGTATTAAATAATTATCTCCAGTAATCTAGTTATTCCTTATCTTTACTAAAATTCGCAGTATTGAACGAATAAAGTTGAATTATCTTTAGTCATATTTTTACTGTTTGGAAAGCTGTCGTCTACCATTCTACTAAGATAAATTAAACTCGTTTCTTTATACAAAAGTTTCGATTGTCTCTACCATCAACTTCTGAGTTCTTGCAGCATAGTACACAATTAGCACAAAAACACTTCTTTTGATCGACCTCAGACATCTTAGCTAACCTGCTGATGTTTCGAAATTCCTGTAAATGGATTATCTGATGATAGGAAATCGTTGTTATTTCGCTTTTCCCTAGATGGTTATTATCACATTTTTTGTTAAACTATTAGTATATCATAGGCGTGAATCTAACTGCAAATGCAAATATTGTAGAGAAGATTGTGAGAATGTGTTGTAAGCACACAGTAGCACCATACTGCTCAATTTGAATATATAAATATATCATTTAATAACATATTAATTCATAATAAAATAACATATTATAACATATTATATCATTTAACATATTAATTTCAATTTTGATTTAAAAACGTTAAAATGTTCAATAAAGAACTGTTGATTAAAACATTTGTGATTTTTGAATAGAAATAAACATCAGGTAAGATCTGTATTTCAAATATATGTAATGTTTTAAATATTTGATACTTTAAATATCTTTTAACATTAAAATATATATAATAAACATCCGTTAATAATTATAGTAATTTATGAAACGAAGAACATTTGATACATTTACAACATATATTATATGAAATTAAATTCTTAAACTGCATTAAATTATTTATTATGTATTATTTAATGAATGCATTAATTTTAAAAAATAGGAAAACCCAATCACTAACGAATTGATTAATTGACTAACAGATTAATTGTAAAAATTTAATTATCTCAAAATAAAATGGATTTGTTTCATACAGAATATTTGTAAGTAAAATATCTATATCTGTTTATACTCAAATGGACGTCAGGTCACATAATTGACCCGTAGAATAGTTATGACTAGCCGTTTTAATGAATTTAAACACAGAAGATAACTTACTTGAAAGTTACAGTTGGACTCGCAGTCGCCAAATATAAGGAATAACTCAAACTGTTCGTGAAAGATTCAATTGATATATTTATAAGCAATGATATCAATGAGAATTTACAATGATTGTCTGTAATTAATGGTTCACTAATCTAGTGAAATATCAATGGTAATTCTAGGAGTTACGTTTTTGGCTCAGTTTTGCTTATTAGTCTCTTCGTTCACAAGCAACAAGGAAAATAATTTATCATAAATAAAATAAAATTTAATTAAAATATGAGCATTTACATAGAAATACTGCTTAAAAATGGAAAGTGTTTGTTAAAATATCCATAATTTAACTTTAAAAATGTGATCACGCTCCAGGAATAAAATATATACATCGAACGTTCAAAATCAAATACGATTACATTAAATTGTAAATACCTAATTGTGTAATGCAAACAAGACGTAAATTTCGCCAACAGTTATTGGAGTTACCATTAATATTTCTAAAACAGTAGAAACAACTTAATGTTTTATATCTGGGTACATTTAAACATACAATTGAAATTTATGCATGTTGTTTCAATTCTATTTATGTGCCGATAGTAGTAACATATGTTTTAGTATTGTTGGACCTAATCAGCTACTGATTCAATACCTTCATTTTACGGTTCGTTTCTTTTAATGTTGACTTACGATCACTCGACTCGTTTACTTTATTGATATCAAATTTAATAAAATACTTTCGTTTTACATTTTGAAATTTAATTGAAATCATTTCTAATGTCAATAAATCATTTCCGAAAAATACTAAAATGTAAAATACTGCTATTGGCTTATAAATAGTATTGACGCAACGTGCAAAATCTTGTGATCAAAATTTCAATTGTTACTATGCATGAATAAGCATAGCATCTTAAAATTTATACATACAATGTAAATTCTTTTGTATTAACAATGAGTGTTATATCCATATTTGTCGGCCTTCTAAATGTGATATTATAAATTCGATTATTAAATTATAAAATTTTATTTTTGCTTACCAGCTTAAATATTTTATTTTGAAAGACCCAAAACTTAAAATTTTTTATACTTACGTTACTACATGTTTTATGGATGTTGGTAGAACTACTGATTTTGAGAAGAAACGCGAACCGTAAATTTTCCTATTTAGAAAAAGCAATTTAGATAGTGCAAATAGTCTTGAATCATTTACAATTTCTTCAAATTTGTAAACCGATTTAAATTGATCACATCATGAGACGTGTCATTTTCTCCTTTGAAATTCAAAACTCTAAAATTATCGTTAAAATTAATCGGTTCTAAATGAATTGATGTCAAAATTGATTGCATTTTTATCTACAGTTAGACATTAGTTTATAGAGAAATCTGTTTTTATAGCTAAGCTCGGCTGCATTCTTTAGCTGCATGCTTACATCCAGCTAAAGGAATGAACTATTTTGCTATTTCATGGTCTACTGAGCATCACTCATTCGATGCTTAGTCTATTATGAAATTTTCGCAGTTGGATTTAACAATTTATTTTTTTGTTAATCGATCCATTAGATCCATTTATAAAGGCTGATTAGGATAGAATCAGACTATACAGTGTCCACGAGCATTATATTAATAATGTTTTACTTCTTGAACTTTTAACTGCCTCCCAAACCCGACCTCCGGATCAGTGGAAACAATAAGCAAATTTAATATTTATTTTAATTTGTTTTATTCAAGTAAATACTATGCTAAGTTTTAACTCGAATTGTAATCCTAGATTTGTGTACTTAAATAAAAATATGTTAGTATTTAATGGATAAAACTGATCAACATTTATATTTTGATAACCGCATTAATCTCTCTACTGCAGCAATTATCGTTACTTGACTTGCATTAACTAAATGTTTCATGCGTATAAAACAAAATGCATTTAATGTCTAATAAATTTCAAATGATCTTTATTCCTATATTATCGTGTTTTACTTGTATTTTTCTTAGTCTTATCGTGAATAGGCAATCCACATTGTAGTTTAAGGTCGTAATCTGTTTGTATCCATTGAAAACAGCATTAGACAGAATGACATATTTAAAATAATTACTTTATTTTTACTTTGGTAAATGTAACTAAAACATTTATCATAACATCTAAATCCTTTATCTTAATTTTGATGCATTGTATATTATTTATGAATCAAGTCACAAAAATTGAGTTTTATTCTTACTTTATATAAATCTAAATTATATTAAATCTCAAGATTAAAATATTTTTTTATAAATTCTTTATTGTACAAAATATGTAAACTCAATTGACTAATCTGATTTTTAAACGTTTGAAATCTGTAAATAATTAATATTAATACGCAAACACGTTTTATTGAAATCTTTTCAAAATTTTAAGCGTTTCACCTTTTTTAAATATGGTTTTCAATAATAATTTTCTTCTTCTAATTTTTAAAAAATTGTAAAAAATGCTGATTAGCTTTAGGCTTTAAATACTAATTATAAATCGTTTAATAATAAACTCAATAAATTTAATAATAAAGCGATTCTTTAATAAATCGTTTCATTACTAAACACTTTAAGTCTATTACCAATATCTACAGTATATTTGTGAGTATTTTGTATAATGTGATTGACTTATACATCGAATAAAAATAATTTCATTTAAATTAAAAGATGTTATATTAATATTATACATGGAACAAAAAAATTTCTAAATATATCTAAAAGTACAGTATCATTATAAGGTAACCGAATACAAATCTTATTTATAATTAGTTTCTTTTTGACAGTTGCACCCTTGTTCCAAATGATGGAATATGCCTTATCAACAACTAATGGAATATTTCTTACATTTTACGAATTTCCACTGGATTTTTAATAGCCATCAACAATTTATCGCCAAATTGGACATGTTTAATGGAACTAAACAAAGTGCATGAAAAAATCATATTTATGACAAATCATAAAATATACGTGTTTAGAAATGAAAAAGTAAATATTGATAAATATCGATACATAAAAGCTGATATCGATACAAGAATCGATAAGCTGCCATGTGTTTACACATACTAAGAAAATATCATACTGAGAAATAAATAATCTTTAATTACCATTCCAGCTTTCTATATAAATAAAACTTTGATTGAATTAAAATATTTTTATTTCAATAAATATATTGAAAATGTATTTATTTTAATTTATTATTAAATTATTATTTTAATTAATTATCTTGTATTTCTTTATTATAAGCCACATTTTCGCAACTGTAGCTTATACGTAAATTTACAAAAATTATTCTATGTGAGAGCCATAGTTTGACATTCCATTAAATTATACAACCTTAATGACCCGTTTGAATTAAATGAATTAAATTTTCTCAGTTGGATTAAACTATTCATCTTCATTTTTGAATCGATATAATGCTAGAAAATCCTTAGTGTCATCCTCCAAATAATACATTCATCGTCACTTGACAATGCATCTTAGTCTTTGGTAACAAGGATCTTCCCATAGAAAAATATGTCCCTACTTAGTCCAAGAACATCAACACCCTTTATCTTAATTGACTCAATTAATGACTACTTTGAAACATTTTGCTCGTTTCAAAATATTCTTAAACCTATTTAAGTCAAATCCAGCATCCGAATTTATCAAAACGGTGAAACTAAGAATAATAGATATGTTTGTGAATATTTTAAGTGCGTCCTGCAGACAGGCCGCTTACAAGTTCACTGAAATAAACAAAAAATTACAAAAAATGATGTGGTTGAAGTCCACTCCACGTAGTCGACGTTATACCGATGTAATTTGAATCTCATTGCTAGCGTGGCTGCAGGGCCTGGTTGCTCAGTAGAAAGGTTGGAAGCATGAATTTAAAGGTAGTGATGTTAGGCTGGCAACGAAGTTTAATGGGGAGAGTATTCCAAACTATAGGCATAGGAATGAAACAGGAACGCAGGTCAAAGCTCGGCGGATGACTTGGAATGTGTAATTGGAACTGATTGGTTGAACCAAGTGCTCTGGAGGACGAATATTCAGCAACGTGCAATTGTAGTTGAAGATACTTATGAGCTGATAATGTAAACGAACAGGGAGAACGGGAGAGTAATATAAAACTCGATTATGTACATTGAGCCAATTAAGATTCATTAGAAATAGGATCAAAACGACATCGTCGAAGAAATATTCTTCGAAGAAAGCGATACAGATGGCAGTAACATAAGATGGGGAGTTTGAGAAAATTAAGATGCAATAGTTAAGAGGCAGTAGGAGAGGGAACATAATAGTGTTGAAAATTGAAAAATTTATGGTTTTTCAAATGCGTCGAATGTCACGATAACATAAACGAACCTTTTGTTAGTGTAAATTATGAGGACAAAATAGCGGAGTACATAATTAGTTCAAAACATTTTAGCGAATCCACGCAAGGAATGGGATCGCCATTACAAATGACATTACATTTGAATGCTGTGCAAAGTTGACCAAGATCCTAAGGAGAAACGAGAAAAAAAGGCAGATTCGATTTAATCGTTCAGCGCTGCCGATCAGTAGTCGCGGATGATAGTTGATTATTCCAAAAGAGTGTAGCTTTAGTCTGAAGAAGCGAAAGATAATTACGGCGTTTGTTGAACAATTGACCGTGGATGGATGGAAATAGGGTAAATAAATAAATAAATAAAGATTTTCTTAATAACAAATAATACATGGTGAAGGAATAAATAAATGTCAGATCAGTTCCAAGATAAACAAAAGAAATAACAAGACAGCACGTGTTAGTCTTCTTCAATGTTCAAGGCATCAAATCCAGGGGGATCTGAGCCCCCCAACCGATCCAACACGCCGCCTTCCGACTGAACCACCCGGGGTCTTTCACCCCCCGAAGAATCCAATCGGCGCGAACTATGCTGGGTAAACGAGAGACGAGGAGCTTAAGAAACCTTAGCCTTTGCTATGGGGGACGTCCTCTTGAGAAAAAGACTAGTCCCGAGATAGCCCAGGTACCCCAAAGGCGTACCTGGGTTTTCCCTTTCAATGACAGATGCTGAGCCCGTTTCAGAGCCCACCTAGCTTTCCTCAGGATACGTTTAAGTCTATCCAGGTCAGCTTTCGCCGACCAGTTCACCGTAACGGTGAACCCCAGGTATTTTACCCGACATGTGAAGGTGGGGAGTGGTTCAGAGGCAAATATGGAGGAAAGTGCTGAGAGTGCTAATCTCTTAAGTTTTTTCTTTGTTGCAGTGGTGCCATGAAAGACAACCGCCTGCGATTTGGCGGAGTTTAAAATAAGATTGGATTTGGGTAACTGGTCTTTTAATCTTAAAAAGAAGCGGCTGATGTCAGAAACTACGTCTTTACACCTGTGTCCAGAGAACAGGGCTGTGGTGTCATCAGCATACACCACAAGACGTTGTTCGCGCTTAAATATTTTGAATAGATTAATGGAGGCAGCAAGATATAAGATAGGAGAAAGAGGTGAACCTTGAGGCACACCTGTAATAGGGTAAAACTGACGCGCATCAGGGTCGTCTTCATAATAAAACCGCTTGGTGTACAGCAGAATCTCCACCCTGTTCACAATTCTCGCAGGCAACCCGAGGGACCTAAGAGAAGAGATCACAAAAGGAATGGAGATGCGGTCAAATGCAGCAGAAAAGTCAAGGAAAATAGCCACAACTAGGCGATGGCTATTCTCCCGACAAAACTGCTCCAACTCACCTACTGCCGAATGGACCGAGCGACCTTTGACGAACCCATGAAAACCTGGAGGGATCAAATTTCGCCTACTTAAATGGTCGCGGATTTTACGCGCAAGCGCTTTTTCGTAAATCGACACGAGGGAATTTTGAATCGAAATGGGTCGCAGGTCTTTAGGACATGAGCAGGATTTTTTCTTAGGAATAAAAACACGCTTACTAATATTGATGCCTGCTACATCAGATGGGGAGGCTAAAAGCATTGTTACGGCCACCTCTCTTCTCTGATCAGCTGTCAAAAGCTGACAGACCCGAGAAGAAAGTGGAACGACGGATTTGGAGGTGCCCGGGAGTGGACCCCAGGAGTTAAGAATATCCGTAACAGATAGATCCCTACTCCTGAAGTTACACCAAGGCGGGATTGGTTGAGGTGATTGAGTGGCTCCATAGTTGTGTAGGGCTAGTGACTCCTCCAAAACTTTATCAAGGCCTACATTCCCTATCCAACTCAATGCTCTATCCTTCCAGCAAACAAACTTCTCCTTCTTGAAAATCTTCCAAAAGGAAGACTGAGAAGGATTAAGGCGAGCGATACTCGTCCTATCCCTACTCAGCTGGAACCTGTATCTGGTGCTCCAGTATTCATTCGAGAGGGCCTGTTTGGCGGAAGCAGAGAGATTAGGGAGGTTCAGTAATTTTGCTAGGACCTTGAGTTTCGTCGGAGTGGGATTGTATATACGACCTTTATAGGTAGTAGATAGAATCGCGGTAGCTTGCGAAAAGAGGTAGGTATTAAATTCGGTCAGACTCTCATTTCCTATTCGGGGAAAGAGTTGGATAGCCGCCTGAAAGAAGGCCACTCTGATCGGATCAAAGTGAAACCTTCTGCGAAGCAACATATCTTCCTCAATTCTCCAACGAATTAGGTCATGAGAGGTGGACAATTGCTGGCGCGACTGCTCCGTGCAGAGGGGTTTTAACAGCCACCTCGAGTGAAGCAGTAAAATGTCGAGGATAGAATTTGTTGATGTGCAATGAAAGGTAGGGGATGGGGGTTTGTGAATAAGATAACCGTTCCTGGCTCTGCGAAGCGCTGCATTGATCCAACGACCAGTTCTGTCGTTGAAATCCCCAAGTATCATGTCATAACCGCTGTCAATAATACTATCCAGGAGATCACGGTTCTTGTGAATTTCCCCTGGACGGATGTAGACATTGGCTAGACTGAGGCGTTTACCGTTTTTACTAAGTGAAACTACTAAACAAGACATGGCTGGACATGAGTAGTTTAATAGGAGGGAGGACCTTAAGGAGCACTTAACTAAGGTCAAGAGTCCTTGAGATGAAGAGGACTGAGGTGGGGCTAAGTACGGAGTATAGTGGGAACATATATGCTTTGGGATAAATCGAGTAATGTCCTGGGGAAGACGGATAGACCGCGTCTCCTGAAGCACTATAACATCTGCATCTCTACCAGATAAAAGTCTGAGGGCAGAAGCACCTCCCGAATTCCACTGAAGGACATTCAGTGAAAAAGGCTCACGAGTACTCTGCATTGTGATGGATTAGTTGGATGGGGGATTGCCTACCTAGACAGAGCTAGGTGCAGGAAGGTTTCCCTTCCCGCCACCAGCTCCGTCCAGGGTAGGTACTTGCCCCTGGGCAGCATCTTCATTTCCCCTTCTAGCCTTAGACTTTAATAGTTTCCCAATATTTAAGGGTTGGATGGGAGGATTGGCCGAAGCCCCCCTTTTCTTTGAAGGCGGTATTACTGCATTAATCGGAACAGACGGTGCCGTGAGGAGGGCACCGAGCAGAGACTTGACTAATTCCTCAGTCTGTTTCTTATTCACAGCGGCACGGATGTCTATGGCTCTAAAGATGTCGGCGTCCGTCATTCTTGACCCGACGTTAGAAGGCAGGGCAGCTGCTTCGGAAAAAGAGGCCGGCTTCTTGGTAGCTGTTGAACAGAATTTGTTGGCGTAATCTTTGAAGACGTTACACCTCCTGCTCCAAGCAGGGTGACACCCCCCCACAGTTGGAGCAGGAAAGGAGGGCCGAGCATTTACAGCCGTCCATTACGGCTGGGCAGGATAAGGAGCTACACACCCCACATGTAGTCGGTAAGGTGCAGCTGGAAGCCCAATGCCCCCACTTATGGCACCGACTACAATGGGGGTATGTAAATTCTTCCCTGCCAACTATTTTAAAGGATAAATTGAAGCCCAAAAATGGGTTATTAGCAGATCTGACGAGTAACTCAGCTTGATCAATTGCCGCAGAACCGAAAGCGATCGTTAAGGGGAAGCCATTCTTTCCCATAAGTTGACGAAAACTGGAAATATTGAACTTACTTTTTAGTAATGCAATATCCTCATTTTCAAGGTGGGCCGGGAGATTCGATATTTTGACCGAGGCCATGATTGGTTTTTGTTCAAACGATCCAAATTCGGACAAATTGGATTCAAAAAATACAGCATATCTTTTAAGATCCTCAGGCGAGGCGAAAGAAATTTTTATTTCTGATTCACTGTATCGAACACAGTTAAAAACAACTCTATTTTTAAGTTCAGTAGAAAATTTCCTTAGGAAAATATTAAATAATGAATGTCTAGCAACGGGCTTTGATATCTTTATAATACCCAAATTTGTAAGTTTGGGAATGGGTGGAAGTAACCCTTCATCGTCACAAACAATAGAAACAGAACTAACCTTTTGCTTGCAGTGTGTATTATCTGAGAATACCTGATATTTTTCGTTGAATTTTGATTTTTCGTAAGGAATTTTGCTGGAATTGCAATTGCTTTGAACCTCCGACATGTTATGAAAAAACTGGTAACTTAATCGTTTTCTAATTGGAAATAGGGTGATAGTGCTGCGATAAATAAAATGCTTATACGTTATATGTAGGCAACGGATATCACGCTTGCATAAGCGGCATTCACTGTAAAACAAAGGAACAGAGTATTTACGTGATGGTAGGAATTTCCATAGTAGAAGAATATAATCGACGATGGCATAAACTTGGGAGTCGGTTGGTATGGACATCAAAGGGAACTGATGACAAGCAAGTGGATAGTACAGACGAAGTTAGTTCACAAGTGATATCTGTAAGCTGCAATGAAGAACATTAGCGAAAAGTAACTACCTATTGAGATTTGTCGACCTGGTCTAGATTTATTCTAATTAAGACAATGTAGTAGTCAGATATTCCTAGGGTCACTGACAATATAAGAGTAACTATGCAGGAAGTATTCACGGATACAAACATAGTCTAGAAGGCCACCCAATTGATGATTAGGTTCAAAAAGAATAAGTAAATACTCGTAGATGTGAAAGATGAATGCAAATTTACGAGAAATTGATAGGTAGCTACGTTCTTGACAGATAATGAAATCAACGATTACAATATTGGAAATAGTTAGTGGGGAGATAAATTATAAAATGTTAGACAAATCTTCAAAGAATATGGATAGGGTTCTGAGCGGTAAATCAAAAATAAGTAGAAAAAGAGCAATGAAAATGAGACGGCACAACGGAGTAGTTAGAAGGTGGTGACTGAAAGACAGGAGACCAATAGTGGTGACAATGATAGAAGACTTGGCCACCTCGACGAAATAAAGGCTCTTTGTAGGAGTTACGAAGAGGTCGAGGAAGGTGTGTGACTAAGTCACCATTGAGACGTAGATGAGGAATGACAAGATCATCACAATTTCGATGTCAGGCTTCAGTAGGCATAGGAATTCGGGATTGCATTCTTGAATTGCGTTGAAAATCGAGACGACTTTTGAGAGAATTGATTATCAATTGAGAAATACCATGCAAATGATGGATGATTGGTTAAGATAGCAGTCAGGCATTGATAATGGATCACCCAGCATTGAAGGACCTGCAGGATGCATCGGTGTTATTCTCCTTACTATAACGTAGATACTGCAGCATCATGAACAAGAACCATTAAAATACAGTGTGCTCGTTTTGCAGCGAGACTTAAGACGTACTCATTGCCTACAAAACTGTTTCGTGTCTAGGACTGATACTTTTGCAAAGACGCTAGGAGCGCCCTTAGAATTCAAAGTTCGACGAAGAAATGAAAAATGGTTGAAAATTGAGGCAAGAGAGTTGGAAGCAGAAATATCAATATCATAAATACGATAAGCAGGTTCATGATCATAGATGAGAATGCCATCAACATTTTGCATAACATAGAAATTAAATGTATGAGAAATCGAAGACAAGTCACCGCGAAGAAGAGAGAAATGCAAAGGGCTTAATACGGAACCATGTGGAACACTAAACAGGATGGAAGAAAGATGAGAAAAAGAAGAATTAGAACAAACGCGAGAAGTATGGTTTGATATATGAAGATAACCAAGCCACAGTGGAAACAAAGAATCCATAATTGTGACGAAGACGATGGAGAAGAATCGAGTGATCGACGATGTCAAAATCAGATGATAGATCAAAAGAAACTATGACACTACATAATTTTTAATCGCGCGAGATAAGTAAATCGTTATAAAGTTTTAGGCAGGCAATTTTAGTAGAGTGATTAGAGCGAAAATCAGCTTGGAAGGGATAAAACAAGTTGGGGGAAAATAGATATACATTAACTTGCTTGAGGACAATACACTCAAGGAGTTTAAAAAGGTTTAGAGAAATGATATAGGACGGTACGTAGATGGTAGTGAGGGGGTTAAGAGATTTGTTTGAGGATAGTGCGAACCGTGACGCATGTCCAGTTGGAAGGAATGTTTGGGTGCGAAATGACAAGTTGAACAATGTAGTTAGGAAGAGTGAGATATATGAGCATATAGTTTTAAGCAAGTAAGTGGGAATTAGGTCAGAAGGAGAAGTTTTATTAGGTAACTACAGAAGAACTTAAAAAACTTCATCAGACGAAACATGAAGAAGATGAAATAACTATGGGAGGAAAGTATTTAAAGAGAAGAGAGCATACAACAGTATATAGGTAGAAGGGAAATAGATCAGATAGCTTAGATTGTAGATAAGAAGAAAATTCATCAGCATTCATGTTAAAAGGGGTAGATGATCGTGTTAGAATTGAGTTTAAGATTTTCCAATGAGATTTAGAGTTTAAAGATGACTCGAGTGGATTTCACCAAAAGAGAGTACGTTTAGTACGATAAGAATAATATGTGAACGGCGGATAGAAAGATAGGAAGCACGGAGATTTAAAGTGTTTGAATTTGGATAACGTTAAAAAAAGCGAAACACACGATAATATGACGGAATCGACGCTTAGAAAGACTACAGTACGAATAAAATTTGGGAGCATCGCGCAAAGCTGAAAACGTCGAAGTCGAATTGGCAGAAGGTAATTGAGGATAGTCGTAAGTTCAGAATCAAAAAGGATTAGAGATCATTGAGAGAAAGATAGTTAAGTAGAAGTGAAAAGAGTGAACGATTGAGTAAGGTTGTGCAGAGAATAGAGATATCTATAAATTTGATAAATGTTGGAGGCTCTAATGTTGGAGGCGGAGAAGGTGGATGGAGACGAGTAAGAGTAAGAGTGATAAGGAAATGATCGGACAAACCATGATAAGTAATTGACAAGAGGGTATGGTCATTGAAGTAGTTAGAACAGCAATATGTCTAGAGCATCGCCGAGAATATGCGTGAGGCTTCTGATAGTAATTTATAATAAAAATCCGAAAAAATATAAGTTAGAGTGATAGAGTCAGAGTCAGCCGGGTGATTAAGACGAATTTTAAAATCGTAGAGAACAAAAGCAGGAGTATAAGAAAATTAATTGTGAGAAAGAAGATCTGCAAGGTCGTTTAAGAACATACGCGAGGATGCAGCTGATCCTGAACGTTATACAATCCCAAGTTCCATTGAGAAAGGAGTTTATAATCTGTATTTGATAAATGCGAGCAAGGTGTAACGAATGATAGCTTGTATTTTACGCAGAGACGTTGGGTTACGAGCAATGACAACAATACCGCCATGGTTAGAAGCAGTAAATGTGGTAAATACAATTAAACAAACTGATTTAACTAGAGAGCGAGCCGAGCGACATATACAGCAAATATCCAGATCGTCAATGTCAGAGTGCCTGTATTCGGTAATGTAAAGAATATCAATAGATAATTGATTGAAGGAGCATATCAGCTCGATGAGGAATGGAGGATTGTTAAAAGGACAAAGACGAAAATTATGCTCATAAGCGAGATCGGCTAGCAAAGGAGTCGATCCGATATGGGTTAGAGAAAAATATATGTTATGAAGGATGATATCAATGTATAATTGGTATGATTAAATTTGGATAAATCATGTATCTGTTTAAATTTTTTATGCGTATGTTCAAATTTTTGTTTATTTAAAAATTGTTTGTATAATATATTATATATGTATTATATACATATACTATATAATATGTAATATATTAATACATATAATATTATATTATAATTAATATTATAATATATTATATATAATTTGTTATAATATATTAATATATATTACATACATAGTATATTAAAGTCATGTGTATGAAGTACCAAAAAGACCTCTTGTAACTTCAAATTGAGTGCTGAATCAGCAATACTGCTTTACCAAAATCATTGGCTAAAGCACTTGCAAATACCAGCACAGGTCTCTTTTGTTATCGGCTAATATCTTTTTAATTTTCAACAGAGAGTGTGAGACCATTCCGCGTGAATTATGTACGCAATCATTTCTAGCCAGACGCGGAAGAACGACGATAACAGTAGCAAGTACCGTTTCGTCATCACAATGACTCATCATTGCCAGATCCCTCCCACTGCTTGATACAGAGGAGGACTGGCAGACGGCACACGAGTCATGTGTATGAAGTACCAAAAAGACGTCTGGTAACTTCACATTGAGTGCTAAATCAGCAATACTGCTTTACCAAAATCATAAGCTAAAGCACTTGCAAATGCCAGCGCAGGTCTCTTTTGTTATCGGCTAATATCTTTTTAATTTCCAAAAGAGAGTGTGAGACCATTCCGCGTGAATTATGTACGCAATCATTTTTAGCCAGACGCGGAAGAACGACGATAACGGTAGCAAGTACCGTTTCGTCATCACAATGACTCATCAGTGCCAGATCCCTCTCACTACTGAATGCAGAGGAGAACTGGCAGACGGCACACGGTTAATGTGTATGAAGTACCAGAAAGACCTCTAATATCTTCACATTGAGTGCTAAATCAGCAATACTGCTTCACCAAAATCATTAGCAAAAGCACATGCAAATGCCAGTACAGGTCTCTTTTTATCGGCTAATATCTTTTTAAATTTTCAAGAGGGAGTGTGATACCATTCCACGTGAATAATAAAATTTTCTTTTTAAATTTTCAAGGCTTTTTCACTACTGCTTCACCAAATATGATTATTAGCAAAAGCACTGACAAATGTCCGCGCAAGTCTCTTTTATCGGCTGATATCTTTAGCCGATAAGATATTTAAGATATTAGCCGATAAAAGAGACCTGTACTGGCATTTGCATGTGCTTTTGCTAATGATTTTGGTGAAGCAGTATTGCTGATTTAGCTCTCAATGTGAAGATATTAGAGGTCTTTCTGGTACTTCATACACATTAACCGTGTGCCGTCTGCCAGTTCTCCTCTGCATTCAGTAGTGGGAGGGATCTGGCACTGATGAGTCATTGTGATGACAAAACTGTACTTGCTACCGTTATCGTTGTTTCTTCGCATTTGGCTAAAAATGATTGCGTAAATGATTGCGTAAATGTTAATTCTCTAATGCTTAAACATTAAAATTATCTAAAACTTTAAAATTTATTATTTATTAATTTTATCTTTAATTTTATCTTTAATTTTAATCTTTAGATTAATCTTTTGTTGTGGAAATAAAAAAATTTATCCGATGACTTCAATTTTTAATAACTAATATACTTTGTATATGTCTGCTTGCATAAATGGAATTAAACTATTAATGTTAATTTGGAAAGTTTTAACTTTGTCAAATAATAAAATAATATAAAATAAAATAATAATAAATAATAATATATTGCTTATATAAAATAATAATTTGTTATTATAAAATTATTAATAAAAAAATTATTTATTATTAAAAAAATGAAATTTCACTGTTTTATTTGATGCAGTGCCACATTTACACACCGCAATGTTTGAATGACTTCATAAAGTCATCACTCGCATTAAGCAGCTGATGCTCAAACATTATTCTGAAATGAGTTACTTGATAACTTTGAGTAGTTAGGTCAACTACCCCAGGGAACACCTATTTAACGGCATATCTCACCTTATACTTCGTTAAAACCGTTTGAAAAATCTTGCAAAGTATAAATTCACTTACAATACTTTTTAATAATAATTTTGCATGTATACCATAGTAAAATATCATCAATTTTAAAGATGGTAGCGTTATTTGACTTACAATATTATATTTGAAGGGGTAGGAAGAAAAATTGATTGTATACTTGCGGATTCGACAATTCTAATACACAGAATACAACGATTCTATGAAATCATAATTTTAAGTTACAGTTTAAAATTCCCCGATATTTCAGTTATATTAAGCATGCTGACATTGGAATTCGATACAGTCCTATAAATAAAAAGTTTTTAATAATTTATTCATATATTTTTATAGTATTTAAATTACAATCAAAAATTATTAAATATTGCATCTTGCATTTATTTTATTAAATTTCATAATCATTGAATATGAAAGTATACAGTAAGGCTTTTTCGTCGTTTTTAATCTACCGAAATAATATTTCAAAAGCTTTTAGACATAGAAGGCAATAAGCAATTGTCAACAAACACGGATGTGAATAAAAAAATCTTAAAATAATTTGAAATAAAAAAGTTTAAAAAATAAATGTATAAATTTAGATTGTATTTAAAATTCGAAATTTCAAAGCAGTGATTAATTTTGGTTTAAAATCTAGAATTCTACTTTCAACGGAAAACTAAATTTAGGAAGTTAAAATATATTGTCTTAAATATCTACAAATCATCTATTACATCACAATTAATGTGTATCTCACTTAACTGTATATTAGTAAGAAACGGATGATGCCCACACTACAGATGTAGAGAAAGACTCACTACTAACCTTTATATAAATGCACTAACTCATTTTTGATATAATAAATGTTTGTTCAAACTTGTTTCACGCGCTTGGCAATTTTGCAAAATTTAAAGTGAATTGTAAGTGATATGCAAATGATTTGAATAGGTATATCAGTAATTTATTAAGGTTAGCTAACGAATACACCTACCAACCTTTTAAATTTGTTTGTGTTCTTCCCAGCAAGTCCTTGGACAAATTGCATTCTTGCGATTTTTTTTGTAATATAAAAATTAAAAATTGAATAACCATCTACGTTGGTAAGCTAACTTAATTTTTAACAAAACAGTTAATAGTTTAAGTTCTCTATCTGAACAGAAATTACATATTTGACTTCAACATTATTCATTCTTTCAAAATATATGTACATTTCAAAGTATATAGACTCTAGATTTTGATAGCGTGATCCAACTTAAGATCTACCAGAATTATGGTTGTTAAGTATATAGTGTAAAATAGCACATAAGAAGATATGTTCTTTATAGGGTATGCTGGGTTGGAGAACCACTGTCGTCACAAACTTACCTATTTTAGCTTCTTCAAGTTATGTCTTGCAAGCTTTGTATATGTAAACAATATGTTGATGTGTTGAATAATATATATAACATGCATTATTTTATATTACATATAATCGCAATATTATCGAGTATGTTATTGCTATATGATGAATTTTAAAAAATATTATTTGTAAACTAAACAAAAAGATAGTAAGCATACATTCTATTGACCGATTCAATACTTCTAATCGATATATTAGATACTGGCTTGTAATGACCCGAACTCGATATTTTTCTAAATAAAAGAATGAATCGCAAAAGATTAAAAGTAAAATAAAAACGGTTTTATTTAAGATAGTTTTAAAATTTGTTTTATTAAAGATTATAATTGTTATTGATTTTTTAATAAAATAGATAAAACTCAGTAATCGCGTAGAATCAAATGAAAGTTTACATTTTTATCACAATACGCTTATTTCACAAACTTTTGCTTTCATTAAAGAGAGCAAAACAGATTTTAATTTTTTTAAAGATTTTACTTTTAGAAAGTATTTATTAAATAATTTGTTTTCATATTTAACATAAATATATTTAATATATATGTATATATAAATATAAATATTTATATAAATAAAATATTATATTATAATTTTTTCCTGAAACAAAGTTTGAGATCTAATATACATACAATACACCTATCTAATTTTTTCGCTTTATCTATGCTCAAATACTGAGGCAAAATGAACTGGAGTTCATATATTCTTGATCAAGACGATCAATACTAACAACTTACAATTCAATCAAGACGATCAATCAATTGCAAGACGATTAATCAATTCGGCAAATGTCAACTCGATGTTGTGGTTGCAATGGTCCGGCAGGGTGTGCAGAAGTTGTGTTTGTGAAAGAACGGCGTGCAGTGTATTAATTGTTCGGCACCAAAATGTGCAAAGCGTATTCCTCAGTTGGAAATAACGCCTCCTATGGATCTTTATCATCAGCTTGTCAGGTTCAACACAGTCAAACTGCAGCTACGCACGCTCATACTAATATCAATGAGCTCGTGTCCTTTGAATTAAAATGTACAGCTCCAGATTGCAACGTATATTCTGCTGTGAAAACTCCAGTTCAACTACCACGTGAATTCTTTCTCCGTGATTTCTATTGTGGTTATTGTGCTGCCAAACATATAGCCGCACAATCAGAGTTAGTCAGTTCTCTTGAGAGTGAGCTGACTGAAATCAAACGACAAATAAATGTTTCACCACCGTGTAATTCCCAAGCTCAAAACTTACAATCTTCCAGGCTTAAATCTAGTGATATGCATGATGGACCCTCATAGAGTGATGTTGTGAGTGGGAAGGTTCGTAGATAGATTGTACGGACAGTATTAGCTACTACAAGCAACAAAAACAAAAATGCTTCCAGCTTACAAATCTTGTGTTCTATTAAAAAGGAAAGTAAACGCTCCTCAACAGTAATCATAAAGAACTTTTCTATTTCGGATAATGATCATACAGAAATCTTAAAGATTTTTCAAGAGATAGGTTACGCAAATCCGAATTTTCGACAATTGCAAATTCGTCGATTTCCTGCTAAGCGCTCTGATATCCCACCTTGCTGAGGATGTACGCTCATACATCCTCAGCAAATATTAACTGCACTAACGCGGTTACCAAACACGACATATATCCGAGATACTATCCCAACTAATGTGTTGAAATCTTGCATCCACACACTTCTACCTTATTTGTGTAATCTTTTCAATTCGTCAATTCAGTATTTGAAGTATCCTTATTCCTTCAAAGTCGCCATTATACAGCCACTTGTGAAGCGATCATCTCTTGATCCCATGATTTCTTTTTCGTACAGACCAATTTTTCACATACCGACAATCTCCAAACTTTTTCAACGTATAATCAAATAAGTGACTATCTGAAGGTAAATAACCTGTTTTCTTCTTCTCAATCTGCTTATCGTAAACATCATTCAACCCTCATTGCAGGTACTCAAATTTTTGACCATTTACTTGTCGCCATTGATAAGAGTCGTTATGGTCTTATTATAGCGCTTGATTTAGCTTCAGCCTTTGATGTCGTTGACCATCAAATTCTCCTTGCATGTATTCGTCATCCAATCATATCTAACTGGTAGATATTTTAGTGTTGAATCTAATTCAACTTTCTCATCTACTTATCAAATCACTCACGGCGTACCTCAAGGTTCTGTACTTGGACCTATACTATTCACACTTCTTTTTGGCGACCTAACATATATTGCCTCTCCTTATGGTTTCCATTTAATTCAATATGCGGACGACATCGTGCTGTATGCAGACTGTGATCCGTATTCCGTTAATCACCTTGCAGACTGATTGTAAAATTCTGATTGTCTAAATCATCTTTGTAGACATTTGACTTCATTACGTTTAGTAATAAAAACGAAGAAATGTACTCTTATGTGGATAATGCCTCACTCTTTGTCTGATCTGAACATTTTAATCAAAAATTCTGACTTACCGGTAGTCACTTCTATGACCATTCCCGGAATTTTATTTGATTCCCACTTGTCATTTCTTCCTTTCATCAGACACAAAGCTCAATGCTGTTTTCTTATCTTGAGAGACATTAGGCAAAAAACATCATCTCTTTACTCTCACTACGGTGAAATTAGTGAATTTTCTTCTGATTTCCAAACTTGATTATTCTGTCAGTCTTCTTTTTAATTATCCGAAATCATCGCTCAAATCTTTGCAAAGTATTCTAAATTCGGTCGTTAGAGATATTTTTCGCTTAAGGAAATTCGATCACATATCGCGTTATTCTAATTCGCTGTCTTGGCTAGACATCACGAACCGCATAAGGTTAAAACTAGCATGCTTCACGTAGAATATCATAAATTCTAACGCCCCTTCACTGCTCATCTTACCTACATTATCCAGTAAATCCACAACTTCTATTTCGCTTCGCAGTCATTCTACCGGAATTCCTAATTTAAAAAAAAATTCATTTTGGTAAGCTTGTAAGTGACTGATAGTCACATTTAGCACTTAGAAAACCGTTTCTTCTTCTATAATATAATATTATAATATTATAAATATTATAATATTTATTATATTAATAATATTAATATAATATATATTATATTATATAATAATTATAATAATTATTATATTATAATAAAATATATTATATATAATATATTATATAATATATTAATATATTATTAATATAATAATATGTATTATATTAATATTATCATATTTATATATAAACATGAATATATTTATATAAATTTATATTTAACATAATATATTTATGTTATATTTAACATAAAAAGTGTTGTCACGAGCCAGCCATTAATAAATAAAATATTAAACATTGAAAATGATAAAAACGTCAAATTTTAAAAACGTCGAATATATTTGTTGATTCAGTGGACACGTATATTACATACATACAATTTATATCTAGAATTTACTTAAAATTCAATTAATTCTGTGGTTTTGCGCTCAATAAAAATTCGGATCATGTAGGGCAGATATACATTTAATACAAATTCTTAGAGAAAATCTGATGCAAAAAGCTGATTATAACGGAATAAAAATCAATTTTTATGAATTGACTAAATTTCTCGTGTGTTCCAAGGATATGACAGGATAAAAGAGCACATCAACATTACAAATGATAAAAATGCTATAATTGGAGTGAATGCGTGTTGTGGTAAAAAAACGCGATGAATTCAGTGTATGTTAATTGTGTTTTTAAGGGAATTATTATCTTAGCTGTTATCTAAAATGAAACAGTTACTTTTGTATACATAATAATCTCATAAATTCAGGTACTGGTCTGACATCCTGAATTGCAAAAACTGTGATAAATAAAATCGCTTCGTACAATCCCGATATCATTCGTAACTAATTCTGCTTCCAAATATATTGTCAGAAAATGGGATCCTTGTTAACACCTTGCTAGTGTCCCTATCCCACAGTTCATTAATGAAATTTTTATTTATTCAGTTAAGTAAATTTAAAGCTGTTCTATTTCATAAAGCACAATAAATTCCGGCCCATTAATGAAACAAATGTACAAGCTATAGCTAACAAATTTGGGTTTTTAGATAGAAGTGTATGTTGAACGCTATTTATTTTCATTACAACACTGGGGTACCACAATTTTAGGAGGTTTCGATGACTATTCCCCAGCTAAACATAACAATGTATGCCCAAGATGATGTTTAACACATACAAGTTGCTCAAACAAACACAGTAGTAAAGTCAAATTCACGCAAAATGTCTTATTTAATTAATAAATTTGATAAATTAATTAATTAATTAATTATTCTTATTTAATTTCTTATTAATAATACTTATATATTTCTTATTAATAAATTATATATTACAACTAAATGTGTGACATCTGATTTTTTAGAATTAAATATAAGAGACAATTGCCATTTTTAGTCAATCATTTCTGTGATTTTGCGCTCAAAAAAATTTGGAATAAATGTAGGGCAGATACACATTTAATACAAATTTTTACAGAAAATCTAATGTATCCATTTGTAATAGAATGCATTTGTAACGAAATCAATAGTTAGCTTCTATTAGAGTCACAATAATACCTTCGCTAAATGAAATTTATATTTAAAGTAAATCTAAAGCTTATTTGTTAAGCTTCAATTTTTTTATTTTTTGCAAAGCATAAATTTGTTAGCTGTCAGCTAACAAATTAGTGCTTTTCAAATCACTAGATAGCTGCATACACATAACAGTGTATGCCCAAGATGATGTTTAACACATACAAGTTGCTCAAAAAACACAGTAGTAAAGTCAAATTCACGCAAAATGTCTTATTTAATTAATAAATTTGATAAATTTATTAATTAATTAATAAATTCTTATTTAATTTCTTATTAATAATACTTGGATTATTTCATAGTATAAACAAGTTAATTCTAACTTGTTTCCTTCGCACATTAGTGAAGAAGGCATTAATAATTTAAGTTTGTTATAAATTTTCTTTAATTTACATAAATTTAAATGTAACCAGGATATATTATTTACTATTCATCTATAAAAATTTCCGACTTGAGAGTTTTAATTTATGCTTAATGGTAGTTTGATGATATTTGACAGGTGTCTATTTTATTTTATTGCAATCTAGTTAGCAAAATATCGCAGTTTAATTATTCTTAAATAGACAAATATGAATATAAAAATAGTAAATTATATATTACAACTAAATGTGTGGCATCTGATTTTTTAGAATTAAATATAAGAGACAATTGCTATCTTTTAGTCTGAAGATGAAAATTAATCAAACTAAAAATTAATCAAAGTTAATTAAACAAAGCTAATCAAAATATAAGGAACTTACAAATGTGTTAATGCAAAAAGCAGATTGATTGCAATTGCATCAATGGAAATATTAGTAAATTCGCTAAATAAAAATTCCATATTTAAAGCGATTTTCGCGTTCACACGTACAGTATTTCAATTTCGCTGTCATTAAAAGCATCAGCAGCAATTGAAGTCAGGTTTGTTGCATTAACGTACCTTAGGAAAAACATATCAAATGTTTCCGTATCTATAGGAAAAACATATCAAATGTTAAAAACTAGGTTTAGGCAACACATATATAATATACAGCATAATAGTCAAACTATATTTCATAAACATATGAGATTAATAGGACATGATATTAAAAACTGTAAATTATTTATTTTAGAACATATTATCGAAGAAAACATTTCTATATTAAATCAAAAACTATTAGAAAAAGAAGATTTTTGGATTAAAACGCTTAATTCCATGTACCCATTAGGATTGAATGACGTGGTACAAGGAATTGGCAGAAGTAGTATAATACATAATAAACAATTATATTATAATAATCCGGTTAAACGCAAACCAAGAAGTCATGGTGATAAAAGGAATAGGAAAAATAGAGTTAAAAATATTAAAAAAGATATGTATATAAATGAACAATTAGAAATATTAAAACAACTTTTAAGTGATAATAAGCTAAAAGATCTTTATGTAAATATAAGAAGTTTTTCTAAAGATATCATATGTTCAATAAATCAAAAATTAATTAACGACTATGATAGGCTAAGTTGTATAATAGACAGTTATTGTAATACAAAATACTATAATCGTACAATAAATGTAAATAATAACAATAGAAAATATACATTAACCATAAACTTCATTAATAAATGTATAGATAACATAAATATAGCCGGACTTTTAAATAATTCTAAAAGTAAAGAAATAATAGGGTCAGATTTAAGTAAATATATTCCTAAAATAAGGTATAAACTCCTACCACCATTAGGACGAAAAATTTGTAATTATAATAAAGAATTAAAATCAATATGTAACGATAATATTAGAAACATAATGGAAACAGAATGCAATTGTAAAAGTCTTAGTTTTGATAAAATAAATGAACATATATGTACCCATAATCTAGAATTAATTGAAAATTGTGAATTAAGAAAGCTGCTATCGAAAGGGTATAAATATAGATTAAATAACAACAACGACAAAAATAAAATATACAGTTCGTTATATAATAACTTAAATGATTACTTTAGTAAGCTGATTAATAGTGAAAGCTCGAATATATCTAAGATAAAAATTTGGAAAGATTATATATTTGATAAAATTAAAAATAAAATGAAAATAACAAACAATTATAAAAGGAAAGATAAAATTAATAAAGATATGTATAAAGAACTTACTAAATTAAAGGATAACTATATAATAACAACTATTGATAAAGCTAGTAATAACTTTGTCTTCATATGTAAAAAGCTTTATTATGATATACTAATGAAAGAGGTTAATTCTAATGATTTAAATGTAAATCCAGCATATGAACGTAGTGAGTTGAGTTTAGAATCAATTATTACAAGTCACTGTTCTATAATGGATAAAAAGGGTATAAAGGTTGAATTAGATAATAAAACTATACCTATATTATATTGGAATCCAAAATTACATAAAAATCCAATAAAACCTAGGTTCATATGTAGTGCGTTTAAATGTACATTAAAACCACTTTCTGTTTATATGAATAAAATGCTTAAAGTAATTAAAGCACATTTTAAAAAATATTGCAAGGTAATCGAAATTAATACTGGTATAAAACACTATTTCAGTATTAATTCTACAAAAGAATTTTTAGAACAGACAAAAGGAATAAATTTTCAAAATATAAATACATACGATTTTAGTACGCTTTATACAAATCTAGATTTAGTAGATATTAAAGAAGCGTTAGTAAAATTAATTAATCTTATATTCGGAAAAATATATACATATATATGTTATAATAATTATAACGCCTATCTAACAAAAATTAAACCATCAAATAAATATAAATATATGGATAAAATTGAATTAATAGAATCCTTAAATATTTTGATAAATCAAAATTATTTAAAAGTAGGGACATCTATATTTAGACAAGTAAAAGGTGTTCCAATGGGTGGTAATAGTAGCCCAATTATAGCTGACTTGTTTTTAAGCTTTATAGAATATGAATTTGTTCATAACTGTGTAAAAACTAAATCTAAACAATATAAATATATGAAATATATGTTTCGATACATTGATGATATATGTGTATTTAATTCTAATAATTTTTATTCAATTAGTGAGCAAATTTATCCAGAAAGCCTTATTCTTAACAAAACCAATATTAATGATAAAGAAGGTGTATATCTAGATATGAACATTAAATTAACATTAACTAAAACTACTATTAATTTATATCGTAAAGATGACATATTTAAATTTACAAGAAACATATTTTTGCATGAGCATTCATGCATACCATATAATATAAAATATAATACATTAAATAATGAAATTTTAAGAATTGCAACAATATGTAATGATATTGGCTTTCTTCAAAATCATTTAAATAATTTAATAGATACATATTTTAAACTAGGTTACTATAAAAATAACATCAAGCAGAAAATAGTAAAATATATAAATCAACACAATAATATAAAGAATAAATTTAAATCTTAAGTGGCAAATTTTTATGGATGAATAATAAATAATATACTTTGTATTAGAATAAGATACTAGATAATCATTAATCAGAGGAAATACATCATTAGCATGTATTTGGCCCCGCTGCTATGTTGGGTAGAGGAGTTAGGGGCCGAAACCTGATAGCATAGCAGTTCCTCCTGATGACCTCTAATCCTTATTCTGATACAACGTCTGTTATTTATTAGTCAATTCATAAAAATGACGTTTATTTTAAATTTTATTTTTTATTTTTATTTTTTAACTTGATTAAAATTATAGAAAATCTAAAAACAATTATTAATTTTATTATTTAATTATTAAATTTTGATTTAGCATTATTATGTTTTGTTTATTTTATAATTATATAACAATACGTAGACTCAGTTAGCTGATTTAATTAATTTAAATTCTACAATAATATGTCTACTTTAACTTACACGATAGTGGTATTGGTGGTATTATTGTACATATGAGTGCATTCGCTAAATGGTAGATTTGTATTGCAAATAGGAGGATTAGATATACCGTATTAACAAACAAATAAATAAATTAAAATTAATTTAAAACAAATTCAGATTAAATTAGATCTTAAAAATTACTTTCTTACTTTGTCATGACAAATTCTATTTTCGTGATTTTAAAATATTTATTAACATCATATCGGACTACCATTTATTTTGAAGCAGATGTCTACAAAACATCTGCTCAATTTTAGAAAGCGAAATACTTGTAAACTTCGTTTTTGATTGAAAAACATTTTTCATTAAGAAATTCAACTTTACAAGGATCGAGCAGTTTAGTAAGACGTGTTGACGCTACAAGAACAAATTGTTAAAATATCAAGGCATAAAAATCTACATCGAATGCTATTTTGTTATATTTTATTTCTAAATTTATTAAAATGGACATAGTTGTGTCGATATAAGATAATAATAAAAATAATGAAAGTGGAAAACTTGACATTTTTTGTATTAGAAAGAAATAAGTTTTTATTTAATCACAGATATGAGATTTACATTTGAGTTACTTTCAATTAGCTACTATAGCTTCAAAAAAGTATCACGAAAAGTTTATTTTTTATTCAATGAAATCGAAATAATCTTCTTGATGACTTTAAACTTGCACTCATCGAACAGTGCGAATTAATCGTATGAATATTTCAGAAAAAAAATTAAACTTTTTAATGCTTATCTTATTAAAACAAAAAAATTAGCGCTTTTAGAAAATGCAAAATAATCCTGTATTCCTTTTTAACGCCCACTAATTATATCAATTTTCATTAAATTAAGGAAATTTTAGACATATATCATTCAAGGTATTCAATGAATATGATTTGAACACTTGATTTTATAGCATTTTATTGATTTTAACATTTTAATTTTTAAACATTTTATTAAAATTTGATCCAAACATTAAAATCAATTTTACCCTCATTCTAAAATTGTAAAGCATGTAATCTCATTTGTTTATTTTATATTTGCCGTAAATCTTTTAATTCCTCAGCTAAAATAATTTTGAAATTAAACACATTTTTGGTTAGAGATTTTCTCACTAATTAGTTAAATTAAAATGTTTATTGATCAAAACAAGTGCTTTTCTCAAACTTAATTCAAAAATAAAAAATAAATTGTTATGATGAAATTATTTATCAAATTAAATTCAATTTGATAAATAAAAATGCGATATTTTTATTTATTAATGAAATATCAAAACGTGTATCTTTAATTTTCTCATTAAATTGTGATAATTTGTGATTTTCGCTAATTGTTAATGACAAACTTTATTTTGTCAAGAGAAATTGCCTTTTAAAATACATCAAACTTTATTTGTTTTACAACAAATAATTAATTAAATAATTAATTAATTATTAATTAATAAAATAGTAATCTAAATTTAATAAATTAAGCATAATTGAACGTAATTAAAATTAACTTCATTTTGCTTCCTTTACTAAATTACATACAAAAGCATGAATTACACTTTTTTAAATCAATACTACTATAAACGTTAAAACAGTAATTTAATTACTCAAAACGAAATATGCTTTTATTTTATCAGCTACATGAAATGAGTTTTTACTCATATCATATATAATTTCGATAAATGCACAACCAAATTAGATTTATAAAAAAGAGATAAGAAAATAAATTTCCCTTTGAAAATTATTTTATATTTATCTCAATGCTTAAAAAGTAAACTTACCATTTCGTAAAATTTCGAGTTAACTCACCAACCGGTAAGCATACTTCATACATCTCATAATGATTAATCAATAGTGTACTACTGATAAGTACAATACCCGAATCTAAACATTCTAATAACATTAAACATGAATTGCCTCTAATAAAATAAATGTAAATTATTTAAAAAGTGAAATTATATTTACGTTTACAATATATATATGATTTACCTTTTCTTATAGTAAGCTATAATAATTATTATTCCAGAAGAGTTCTTATCTGGCATTTCATGTATAAATTTTTCATAACATTTCATCAATAAATTTTAAGGGTTAAACATAAATACAGTCGTTAGGTATTTGCAAATAAATCAATAAATATTGTCAATGTTTTTATCAAAGTATTAACAAAGTTTTTATCAAAGTATTAACAAAGTATTAACAAACAAATAAATAAAATGTTATTTTGGTACATATCATGTTATTTTGTTACTGCTTTTAATATTATTTAACAGTAGAGCCAGGAGTTGATGCAGGTAAACTAATATAAACTAAATGTTATTAATTTTGTGATTAATAGTCATCACTACATTCAATAAAAATATTATTTATTAGCCAAATTTGTAGGTTATCGTGATTACGAACAGGTTGTTTTCGGAAGCTTTTAGTACATTAAGCGCTAAAAGTTAAAAACAATGTTTATATATAATTATTAATAAATAATTAATAGTTGATACAAACAATAAATTATGACATCATATAATGATATATTAATCATATATTAATACGATATCATTAATCATATGTTTTTATTTGAATTAATTTTTAGTATTAGTTATTTTTTAATTATTATTTAAAATATATTATTATATTATTTATTTTTTAAATTAATTTAGTGACATTGCTTCTATATCTTTATACTTTCTTTGTTTAAATATCATATCTACACATAAATTAAATCCTTTATTTGTTGTTATACAATTAATCTGTTTATATCAAAATACTATTATATTGGTTGGTAAATTAATATTTTATATATTTAATTGTATAAATATAATTATTTATGTTAATTAAATTTTTATAATTTATAACATCATTATATTTATCCTCGAATTTGAGGTTATACCTTTTAAGTAGATATATTTAAACGTATATAATTTAATATTATAAAAAAATATTAATATATATTTTTTTACAATTAAAATGATTTATAAAAATAAATTTATTTTTTTTAAATTTATTGAATACAAAAAGAATGATAATTGTAATCGGTCGAATTTGTTTATTTGTGTTGTATGTGATCTACGGATATGACCGATTCTTTATCGCATAATTTTGATATAATAATACCTGTCTTTATGGTTTACGTAGCCTTAAAGATTGATTTTTTAGCTCACAAAATAAAATAGTTTGTGGAACATTCTTAGTTTTTTCCACAAACTATTAGTAGTAAATAAAGTAGATTTTGTGCAAATTTTTTCTCTGTCTGTTATTTCACAGGATTGAAAGTAAATTTAAAACAGTTCTTATATCGAAGATTTGGTTTACCTACTAACCTGTGAGCTCATGCCACTTCTCAATAAATTATCAGTAAAAAATTCTTTGTTGTGGATTGTTGGCGTGCTTATGAATGCATTTTAAATATAATAAATAATGAATTCATAACAGATAAGAGTGAATCCATAACACACTTAAAATTGTATGAAATGACAGATAAAAACTATCCAGAAGAATAAATGAATATGAATAAATTTTAGATTTTAGATAATCCTTCAAATAATTTCTATAATCGTAACAGCAAAACAATGTCAACGATTTAAATCTAGCACTGCATTGTGTCTTTGGCAGCAAGGTAACTGGATAAAACAGTCAGAACGAAAAATAATAAAAGAATAAAATAGTTCTTATTATGTTGTTAGTAAATAAAATATAGCCGTTACAATCTAGATTTTGGTCATTAAATAATTTTATATGGCTCTATCTATTATTTTATAAAAAAATACAAAATCCAATTTTGAATTTGAACTATCAAACTCGAAAGTTTTTGATTATCAAAATAAAGACTTTTTGCAACGATGTACAAAAATATGTTTGAATTCTATTATGTGGTTATTGATATCAAGGTATCTTATTTTCGAATGCTAGATAAATCTATAATTTCTCGATTCATTCGCACCTATGTATGAAATTAGTTTATACACGAAATAAACTTTAACTATTTCCGATCTTAAGCTATTTGTGATCAATTAAAATCCATCCTGCAAATGGTCTTTTGAAGTCAAAGATAAAAAAGTGTCACTGAAGCTACTGGGCAAAACAATTTTAATTAAAAAATAGTTATTATTGCATTAATAAATATCACGTGCAGTAAACAAATGTACAAAAATGTTTGCTATTTATAAGAAATAATAACTCACTTTTAAGATATTTAAAAAATCTTGACTTACAAAAGCTGGATATTGCTGGCATTGATAATGCACTTGGATACCTCAAACTACCAAAAACGTACATTATATTCGATCACTATTTGTAAATAGTCTGGATTTTTCCAATAAAAAGCTTTACGGTTTTGGAGACACTGCAACACGAATTGTTTTTCTTTGATATAAATTTATCGCAGTTAGACCAGTTTAATATTTGATTTCGTTTTTACTCAGAGTTTTGCTGGACGATCAAATATTTTAAAACAGTTAATAATTTATCAGGTTATAGCACAGTCTTCTGACGTAAATTTCTCATGTTTAAGAAATTTATACAGTTTATTACTGACTGTTATTTTATTTAGAATCTCATTGCTATACACTCATATTTTTAACTATTTATTAGACTCTTAACACATCTTACAAATTGAATGATAGTGAAAAATATTTGTAGCAATATTTAGATTTTTTTAAATTTGTAGTATTTGGAGCTGATTTTAATCATTATTTACAATAAAGATCAAATATTCTACAAAATATATTTTACATCCAAATGTATATCAAATCAAAAAAGTAATAAATGCAGATTCATTGATAAGCAAATTTTCAGAATCATTTGAATTTATTAATAACACTTTAAAATAAATATATTATCAATAAGTAAAGCACTATAAAATTTGGTTATGGCAAAATAATATAACAGCTACACAAAAGTTATTTTTATTAAAGACAAATATGTTCTTTAAAAGTAATAACAATCAAATAAATATTTAACTTTGTATACGTTATTTAACAAATAAATGAAATATGCAATCTCAATATAAAATCGATTAAGCTCCTAGGCGCATTCAATCTCGAACAAATCTTTCGCCTTTTACTAAAGATTTCCGTGGATGCACCTATAATGGAGTCTATTAAAATTTTTCTGCCTTCAGGCAATAAGAATCAAAGGTAGGATCAAAGTTAAGTTTTACTTGACCAATGTTTTTAACATCGTATGTTTTTAATTTAGTACATGTCCCCAGTAAGTGTGCTAAATATATTCATATTAGGGTGTAAACTTGCCGTGCTTGCAAACTCTTTATTATTCACCAAACACAAAGCCTTTGCAGTTTATATCACTAAATGGAAAAGTTGCAGTGCAATAACAAAGATAAGATGATAGGAAAGATGGTAAAGGATAAAAACAACAATCAAACAATATTTCCAAAATATTTAATTTATTTTCAGGGTTTTCATACGCGTCGAAAAGTGTGTTATACAAACGTGGAAATATCAGGAGTTGTTGAGGCTCACGTCAGCCTTTTCTGTATCAAACTAGAGCATTGCCAGAGTCCAACAAAACGACACTGATAATGAGTTTTAAGAATGTCACGAGTTTGTAGAATACCATCGCAAGTTTGAAGAATAACATGTGCGGCCCGTTTGACAATAGCAATGCGTATCTCTACGTTATCGTCGACAATTGTATTGGACGCCAGCAACGAGCAGGCATTGATTTACCCGCTTTCCTTTCCGAAGATGGTACTTCGGGTTCCCACAAACACAGGGCAATCAAGGAATAGTTCAACAGTTTTGATCAAAGATGCCTGTATTTCCTTCGATGGTATCATCTCTCAGTGACCTGCGCGCCACCAAAACTCTAATAGATCTAGAAAAACGAAAGTACCAGACTAAGAGTCAGAGTGGCTAAACAAAAGAGTAACAGAGAAATTAAAAGATGTAAATGTGATTGATGCCATTAGACTTGTGAGCAGCGACGAGTCTTTCCTTAAATCCTTAGAAGGGACGAAGCAAATTTTACGGGACAAGCACCTACCTAAACATTTAAGAAGTCAAAAGCGACGAGTTTTCTGAGGTAGTGGGTTGAGCGATGTGTTAGGATCTAATACTACATCTTCTGTTAATCTGACATCAGAAAACGTGTCGAATTACGTAGCCTCTAAAGGCGAATGCAACCCAAGTCTACTGTAACAGATGAGCCAATTATTCATGTCATCAGATCTTTCCCAAGTACATCTACTGGCGGATCAGATGAGCCAACTCCCCTACATCTCAAAGATCTATCAGGCCAGTCTTCTGGAATTACAGTTGGCAGACTATTGCATTCTAAAGTTTCATTATCCCTACTCACACTTTATAGGAACTTTCCCGAATTAATCATGTATATAATTTTTGAAGCCTGTTTATCCGCTCTGCGAAAGAAAGCAGGCCGCTATTCTACCCATAGCTATCAAATGCTCGTTTCTACAACTTGCAAGTCAACTAGCTGCTCGTCATTTGACATATTAATTAATGATTTTGTGCCACACCAATTAGGTGTAAGGGTTTCGGGAGAAGCTGAGGTCAACGTAAATGCTGTCAGATATTTTGTACAGCATAATGTCGAGCCAGATTATGCCATGTTAAAATTAAATTTCTCTACTGCCTTAAATTGCCTTAGCAGAGCTCAGATGTTGCAATGCGTCCAATACAAGCTTTCATGCATATCATGTTTTGTCAATATGTGATATAGTAGCCGTTATTGCCTTTATCACGAAGAGCACACTATGGACCCACTGGAAAGAGATCCAATTAACCTTTTGATATTTTCGCTCACAATCAATGAAATCGTTAGGCGGGAAAAATCTCATTTCCAGATTTTCCCCGCCTAGCGATTTTTAGGAGGGCTAATAGAAGATATTCAGGCCGATATTAATAATATTTGGTTCCTGAGGAAAATTCATAGATTGGTGCTCAAACCATCGAAGTGTGAGATAACATTAAATGGCAAAGTACAAAGAAAACCTTGTCAGGCAAGCTGCACCAGTGGATTGTCATCACTAATTGGCTCAGTTTGACCAGCACTACGGCTTCACAAAATAGGATCATTAGCAAAAGCACTAGCAAATGCCAGCGCATGTATCTTTATATCGGCTCACTTCTTCTAATATGAATATATCTCAAATGATTTTATTCAGCGTGAATTTTTGTAATCATAGAGTGCTGGTATAGCACTCTATAAGGTTACTAGAGGTGCTCTAGAACCTCATACACATGATTCGTTTATTGCCATCTGTTAGTTTTTTCCTGCATTCAGCAGTGGGACGGATCTGGCACTGATGAGTCATTATGATAACGAAACGGTATCTATTACCGTTTTCATTTTTCTTTCGCGTCGTGCTTATATGATTATATAAATATAAATTAAATGTAAATATTTATATATTTATATTTGTGTTAATTTACAGGGATTAGCGGTTATCATAAGGAACTGCTGTATTGGTCTATAGACCAATATATCAGTATTGGTCTATAGTTTGGGCTATTGACCAAACTATAGACCCATTTGAGGCTGTTCAACGGGGAGATCCGATTAACTTTTTTATATTTTCGCTCATAATCAATTAAATCGCTAGGCGGAGAAAATCTTTTTAGGTTTGGCATATGAATAATTGTACATTAGGACGATCAGTGAAATATATTAAGACCGATATTTATCTTATTCGGTTCCCGGGGAAATTTTAAGATTGGTGCTCAAGTCATCGAAGTGCGAGATCACAGCAAAAGGCAAAGTACAAAAGACGCCTTGTCAGACAAGCTGCACGAGTGGATTGCCAAAGATTATGAAAATGCAGCATTACTAGGATCACCAATTCGCTCAGCTGAATATGTAGGCGAATATCTGGATAGCTTTATCTCCAGGTCAAAATTAGTCATGCGAATGCAACCGCATTTTTACAGACGAGTCAATTGTTCATGTCATTATATAATTTCTGAGTACATTTACGAGTGGATAAGATTGGCTAACATCCTTACATCTCAATGACTTATCGTGCCAGTCGGCTAGAATTACAGTTGGCAGGCTATTGCATTCTATCTGTTCATTCATCCAACTGCTATTATCTATGAATTTCCCCGAATCAATCAGGTATATCTCTTTTGGAGCCCGTTTAGTAGCTCTTCGAAATAAAGAAGGCGGCATTCGATCCCTAACTATCGAATTTACGCTTAGCCGACCTGTGGGTAAACGTGCAGCTCATCACACTATTAACCTATTAATTAACGATTTTGTGCCACATCAATTAGGTTTGAGTGCTTCGGGTGGAGTTGATACCACCTTACATTCTGCCGGATTCTTTTTATAGCATTATGTCAAGACAAGTTATGCCATGGTAAAATTAGATTTCTCAAATGCCTTCAACTGCCTGAGCAGAGATGAGATGTGGCGATGCGCTCAGTCAAGATTTTAAGCATATCCTGTTTCGTCAATACGTGATACGTAACCGATCGTGCCTTATCCATTAAGATCACATTAAAATCAGTATGCGTCTGACTAAACTCTCCATTCAGAATGTTACTTTTCTTTTAAGAAACTGTTACAATATTCCTAAGCTTACGTATCTTTTACGATCTGCTCTGTGTTTCTTAGCTAACTCCTCAAATACATACGATTAAGCGTTGCTCGATACTTTTCAATCGATCATCAGCTCGCCAGTGAACGATAGCACACGGGTACAAGCAATTCTTCTTCAGCATTTGTCCTGCTATGCAAGGTTTGTTATAAACCATCGTAAACTATTCGGATGACCGGGTTCTGTGCACAACGTCGTTTGCAGAGAACGCCCTATGCTATTAGTTATGGACTAATTGACTATTATTCCCGTTAAACATTGCGGACTCAGCATTTGCACGATTCGTGACACTTCACTCTCTGCGTACATATCCTCCCGAATGTCTGCCAACAGACTTTCTTGGGCAATTTTAGGAGACCCTTACTTCTCAATTGGAGAAACGCATGAAGAACTACGCGCTAAATCTACCAAAAGCTAGTCGACTATAACGTCGAGTAAGATGTTAAAGTGAGATGTTATTTTTGCCCGATACTTTTCAATCAATCATCAGCATGCCAGTGAACGATAGCCCATGGGAACTGGGAAAATAGGCAGTGCCCAGATTTTAAAACTGTGTAAATGAGGTTTGCTGTAATATTGGGAATGTATATTTGAAACCAACAAATTGATCTAAAGAGCACTAAAAGAAGAATTAAAACTTTTAATCTGATTTTACAAAGCAACTTAGACAATATTGTTCACAATATCAACAGTGAACAGTGACTGAATAGTCATTTCTTATGCTATTTATTAGTCAATTCATAGCAATTGACTTTTATTTTAAATTTCAATTTTAAATTTTAACTTGATATAAATATAAATAGTATAAAATCTTACCTAATTATAAATTAGTTATCTTTATTTACATATATCGTATAAAATATGTAGGCTCAGTTATCTGATCTGATTTGTTCTACTGGCAAGTTTAATTGATCTGATTTGTTCTACTGACAAGTTTTATGCATTCGAACTAGACAATCTTTCAAGTTTGGACTTAAATTTATTAATTTTAATTGTGATACTATAATATTAATTATAACATTATTCAAGTTTAACTGTATACTTTATTTTGTCATGGTATATTAAGCTTTAATCTTATAAATAAATCTTACCTCATCCAAATCTCAATTATAGGAAATCTCAGCATTGACTTTCATTTAAAATTTCAATTTTAAATTTTAACTTGATTTAAGTAAACAATCATTTATTAATTAATAATTGATTAATTAATAAATGATTAATTAATTAATTAATCATTTATTTATTATTTAATTTTGGAGATGTTAATTATTTAACAGCTTATTATCTCATAAACATTTTCGAATAAGATCCTATATAATCAAATTTAATCAGAGGAAATACTTCCTTAACACTTATTTGGTCCCACCGGTATGTTCGGTAGAGGAGTTAGGGGCTGAAAACTGATAGCAAGCAGTTCCTCCTGATGACCTCTAATTCTTATTCTGATACAACGTCTATTATTTATTAGTCAATTCATAAAAATGACGTTTATTTTAAATTTCATTTTTTTAACTTGATTTAAATTATAGAAAATCTAAAAACAATTATTAATTTTATTATTTAATTATTAAATTTTGATTTAGCATTATTATGTTTTATTTATTTTATAATTATATTAAATACGTAGACTCAGTTTGCTGATTTGATTTATTTATCCAGTTCACAACATTTATTAACTACAAAAAATTCCGTGTGATTTCTTAAAAGTCGCAAAACGTGGCATATTCGCACCCAATGACTTCCGTATCAGCTGATTAAACGAGGAATAAAATAAGGAACTACAAAATTTAAGGAACAAATTGACAATTGATTTTTGTAAAGAATTTTTGGTTCAAAGAAAAAAGGAAAATTTTATTTTATATTTCTCTAACTTCTGTTAGCATCTTCAGAAAATTACTGAAGATATAATTTTCTAAAGATGCTAACAGAGATTAACGAAATATCAAATAAAATTGTTCTCCTTTATTTCGAGGAGAACAAAATGGTTTAAATTTATGTATAAAACAAAATACGTAGTTTGGTCAAGTAAATTTTTTGGTCTACTGACATGTTTACTAATTAAGATAGGTCACATCGCTGTTAATGATTGTCGACTTCGATACTGAAGTTTATAAGATTATGTATTTAAAATTACAAATTAAAAATAACGATATAAGAAGATTTACGGTATTTAAAAAATAACGAAACATTTATCAATGACGACATGTTTTACACATGTTTAATTTATTTATTAAAGGCTTCTTGCTCCAATCTGGCGACACGTCGCATTAAGGATACAGTGTAGTTCTCCAATGTTTCAATTTGACTGGCTTGAATTTCATTTTTCTTTGATTCTAGTTGAGTTCTTCGTGAGTATTCAAGGTAAAGCATTAACACTGCGACAGCAATGACGACACTTTCACCAAGTACATCGGCTGCTAGTTGCACAGCTGCGGCTTCTTTCAATGGAGATACTTTTGACGAATCAAGGCCAAGAGCAAGTGTTCGAATCCTCACGTCCAACCAGTGATAAACTATAAATTAAACAAGCAACATAAGGAATTCATAATTAATCTATTAATGAAAAAATATGACGAAAATCAACCAAGTCAATTTTACAGATCATGCTGAAGTGATATCAGTACTTTTGATTAAACACTACATAATGACCTTACCTTAGCACGAGCACTTGCGAAATTTAGATCTACAGTTGACTCAAAGGTTAAATATTTTTATAATCATTTGATCCGCTTTTTATGTTACCATTGGGTGATCTCACTTTAATCGTTAAAAGAAAAATGTGCATCACTGATCACCATGGGTGATCAAATGATCGCTCTAAATGATCACTATAAGAATCAAAACAATATAAATTCAAAATTTATTTTGTAAAGAAAATATTTAATCTTAAATTACTTTTTATTTATTTTGTACATTTAGAAATCAGTAAATTCAATTCAGATATTTTAAATTATTTACAAATTAAATTATGAAAAATGTGCCATTTGACTGCAGGTGAATTTTATCAAATTTGCTAAACTTGAGAATTGCAATGAATTAACTATAAATTATAATTATTTTTAAGGTAAAATTAGAATTTTATTTATGACATTCAATAATAGTGTATTGATCACTACTTTGCATAAACACCAAAAAATTCAACAAATAAAAGCGAATTATTTATTAATAAATATTAATAAATTTATTAATAAATTTAATATTATTACTAAATTTATATTATTATATTAATATTAAAATTATATAAAAGTATAATTTAAATTATAAATTTATATTAATTAATATTAATAATTTAATATTATAAATCGGCCGCAGCTGTGCAACTAGCAGCCGATGTACTTGGTGAAAGTGTCGTCATTGCTGTCGCAGTGTTAATGCTTTACCTTGAATACTCACGAGGAACTCAACTAGAATCAAAGAAAAATGAAATTCAAGCCAGTCAAATTGAAACATTAAAGAACTGTATCTTTAATGCGACATGTCGCCAGATTGGAGCAAGAAAGAGAATTACACTGTATCTTTATTGCGACGTGTTAATGTGACATAATAATTGTATTATGAATTAATTATTTGTGAATAACGCTTTTTTACAAACATTCCTACTTTAATGATAAGGTTATGAATCTAATGATATCGGTTGACTTAAAGCTTAAATATTTTTATAATCATTTGATCCGCTTTTTATTATACTATTGGGTAATCTCACTTTAACCGTAAAAATAAAAATGTACTGATGATCGCTCTAAATGATCAAATCGCTGATCAAATGATCGCTCTCAATGATCACTATAA
Source organism: Pomphorhynchus laevis (assembly GCA_012934845.2). Taxonomy (NCBI): domain Eukaryota; kingdom Metazoa; phylum Acanthocephala; class Palaeacanthocephala; order Echinorhynchida; family Pomphorhynchidae; genus Pomphorhynchus; species Pomphorhynchus laevis. The sequence goes on from WNNJ02000174.1 coordinate 137,747, forward strand.
GAAAGATCGTTCATATAAGAGGTCGATAGCATGATAAAATGAAGTCGCGTATGGAAAATACGAATTTTTGTTATTTTCAAGTATATTAGTTAAGCTAATATTTTTATAACTAACAATCTAAAAATATTCTAAGTAAAATGCCGGCTGGAAACTTAAATTATTTCATTCGCCGAGTGCATACCCACCACATTATAATATTGATTACTTACAACTCACATTGTGCAGGTCGAACACAAGCGTACTCTCTGAAATGCTGGGACTGAGTAGCCTTAACTTTAACGTAATTAGCTATTGGTTTACTAAGTTGCTTGGCAAATATGGATCCAAGTTTAATTAAAGGAAATGGTGCCATCTAGAAGTAGGAATTAGTAGATTACAAGATTAAACTGAACATAACATGAAAATAACTAGATTTATTATGCGCAGTTTGAAAAAATAGAAACTACCGTCTTTAAGGCGAAGTATAAAATTATGACATAATCGAGGGATGCCGACATTTTATTGATCCATGCAATACAGTGGTATGCAAATGTTATTTTGCAACTTTCTAGATATATACAGCTGACCTGTCATATTAGCATTATTACATTTGACGTAAACTTAGAAATTTCATGCCCCGTTTACGCATCTTCTATGTAATTTACCCTTCCAGAAATATTCAATTAGACAATTTACTTAAAAATGAATACCGTTTTACTAAGGAACATATGGGATATTAAACTTTACAATCCATTCAGACAGATGAAGTTAGGATATGACAGTTAACCCTTTTGAGGAGAGCTGCCGACCACCATGAGCTCGTATAGAAAAATATTTATAATCGAGGTGTTGAGTTGATAGCAAAAATTCTAGAACTCTTAAATATAAATGCGATACAGCTTTTTTAAATGAAATCACATTATTTTAATAAAATTCACTAAATACATTTCAATGAGTTTAGTAAATATAAATTTATAAAGAAAAAAGTTCTATTTAAAAGAAACACTTATTTTTAAAGTGTGATTAACAATTTTTAACAATTAAGGAAACATTACAATCAATGACTGTTTGCATAATTGACTGCTTTAAAGAAAAATTATTTTCTGTTACCGCGAATCGAGACATTCACTACGTGATCTATTTTACAAAAAACGGTTATTATATTTATAATAATATTATATTTTTATTCTCGGACATTGTCAATGTCCGAGAAATACCAGTGGAAATTGCAATTATTAATTTCTATTAATAAATATATTTTTTTAGTTAATAATAAATTTATTTATAATAAAATATAATATTTTTTTTATTATTACACAAAATTACATTGAACACAAGACAAATCAAATAGTCAAATACTAGACAAAAAGTTTGACCTCATTATAAATACATTCTAACTATATTTCTTCAGACCTCTGACGACGGCATCGAAAACACCAAGAATTTGATTTTATTAGACCAAACCCGATCTTTCGACGTAACGTAGCGATACAATCACTGTAGTTATTGTCCCCTCTTAAGGCCTGTATTGACGCTATTCTCTTAAGCAATGCATGTGACTCTCTACTGATTCCGCCAGACGATGAAAAAATAACCGGAATAAATGAAGCACGATCGACCCTAGATACTCGCTCTAAATATTTGGCCTGCTTTTTGTTGTGATGATACTCAAACAAACTATGAGGGCTTCGATTGGCATACGATGGAGCATGAACGTTATAAACGCAAATGTCTAGAAAAGACCGCTCTGTCGAATCCCCGTATAAACCACTGCATGCAACATCAAGGCGTGCATTCATATCCTTACACGTTGTTATTCTATCAAATTTGTAAGAAGACTCAACAGGAAGTAGGACCAGCTCAATTTCAATAGCCTTACATGTTGCAGATAATATACCTGCTATAATGTCGCGCATCACATTATGTCGAACAATTGTAAAGGCCCCTGTTTTGCAAGATAGTGTGTGCGATACGTTGTTAAGTTCTCCACAAACACATTTTGTCGGAGCGTCTTTTAATTGCCATCCATATCTAGCGGCAAGCCCAGAAAAAATAAAATATAACATTTAAGTAATATTTATCAGAGGAAATACGTCATTATCGCGTATTTTGCCTTGTTGCTATGTTGGGTCGAGAAATAGGCGCCGAAACCTGATAAAAGTTTAAAACCAGGATAAAACCCGGTTAAAAATTTCTTGGTTATAAATACTTAATTTTTAACCAGGATAAAAGTTTTAAAAGATTTTAAACGATTTTTAACATGGTTAAAAGTTTCTTGGTTATAAATACTTATAATAAAATACACACAATAATCTGCCAAAGCGATAAAAAACGATACAAACAACAACCATTGATATTGATCCGATAGCAAAATCTTGTGGTCGACCTCCTAGAAGCAGTGATGTTGCTACTATTCCAAATTCAACTTTAAATTAATCAATGAATGACGCTTCTTATATACGTTTACCTTGCGACCAAGCAAATACTTTTGATTATATTACGCGACAAGTGGGATGTGATGGAATAGGCTGCAATGTTTGGACAGCTGTTTGCTGTCAATCGAACCATGAACCTGTCTTTTCGACTAGAAATATAGATTCTGCTCACAATTTTCGGCTAACAGCTTTTTGCTCTGCCAGACTTTGCAAAATTGTTGACAGTGCATCATCGGTTCCGTCTACACGAAATATAGATAAATCAACGATACACTGATCTGTACACATTGGAAAATTGCCTAGTATGGCCAGCAAAGAAGACCCTATGATTGCTTTAATAAACATTGATTTGACTGATGATGGTTTGACTCAATCTGAGTTAACTTACATGAATTTTGATAATTCTACAATTATTTCATTCGACAAATACTGTGGACATATATTCTGTCATCAGACAAGATAAAAATGATGTAATTAAAACTTGGAAATTGTCGAATACTGAAGAATCCGTTAAGAATCCGTTAAAAGCAACGATGGTAATATGAATTATCGAATTACTAATAGTAGAACAAAAACTTATAATCGTCAAGTAATACATATTACGAAGCAAGTACTTTATCGGGTAGTGCATCTGCCTACCAAAATAAAAGTGATAGATAACAAAACCTTAATAGAAGTTATAATATTATTCTCAGCGGAATCTCATAATCAGCCGTAAAAATTTCCAAGAACGCTTAAATCACGATGTTGATAGACTACGTGTAGTACATTTAATACAGATTAACTGGCTGACTTATTAATTGTTATTTTATTATAGATTGTCTAATAAAGCCCCTGTTGGTTTATCACAATTTATTAGACAATTAAAGCTGGAAAATCGAGTGATAGTTGTTCAAGTTGTACAATGGACAAGCTTATCAAGCCAGACGTCCTCAATTTGACTAAGGATACAATCGACGCTGAAACTCATTAGCGACATTGGAAGAAACGCCTTATCTCGTTCATGACAAGTATTGGAAATTTACAGGATGAACATAAAGTACCTTTGCTAACAAATCTGGTCACAAGCGAATTGTTCCGATTCATCAAGTCATGTCAAACGTTCGAGGAAGCGCTCGCCGCGTTAGAAGTCCTCTTCGTTAAGCGCGTAATACAATATTTCAACGACACGTATCATCGACATGTCGACAATCCACTTCACAGACAATAGATGAGTTCGTACTAGCTATTGCGCCTGGGGAAGTTATGTGAGTTTAAAGTTGTCAAGGCCAAAGAGCATCACGATCTTTATGTACGAGATTCTTTATTCGAGGATTTAGATCACCAGGTATTCGGCAAAGATTGCTCGAACGACATCGCATCACGTTGGACGAAGCATATAAAGCTGCTCGATCGCTGGAGCAGGCAGAAATCCAAGCAAATAATTATTCGACGGTGAACCCGAATACATCAGACATAGTTAACGTGGCTGCATGTGAAGGCACGTAACTCGATAACACCAAATATAGCAAAATGAATGCAGTGCTCAAAAACTGTTTCTTTTGCGGAGGCCTCCAACATACTCGCATTCAATGTCCAGCTCGAGAGGCAGAATGTAGAAAGTGCCGAAAGAAAGAACATTTTGCCAAGGTGTGCCGATCAACTGGACCAAGAAAAAAGGATACTTTGAATACTACTAGTATTGCTCAAATTACATGCTCGTCGATCACTTCGGGATTATCTCGTTCGATTACCAAAATAAGAATCGGATCCCTAATCGCCTATGCGCTAATCGATAGGGTAGCAGTGGTAATTTCATATCTACACAAATGGCCAATCGGTGTAAGTTATCCATCCATAAAGGTCACGAACGCGTGAAATGGAATCAACATCATTTGTAAAAATTCTTGACATATACTATTTTTATCTCGTTAAATTAAACGACAATGAATACGACAATGTCAAATGTTTAATTGTTGATGATCTCTACGCGGAAAAAATTTTGGGTAACCCGTTTTTCAAACGATTATCAAGTGTGACAGTCCAATTTAGAGGAGAAAAGCCCGAAAAAACTGTGGGAACTTTACAAGCTATGAAGATTGAACTGATTTCTCTATTCAAGCATTTGACAACGGACATACATCCAATTCAAACAAAATCTAGACGCCGTACTCCTTCTCAAGATGCGTTTATACGATCTGAAATAGAGCGACTACTTCGTGTCGACATTATCGAAGGTAGCTATTCACCATGGAGAGCTCAGGCGTTTATTGTTACTAACGTGATAGGCAAAAGGCGAATGGTAGTCGATTATTCTCGAACGATCGACCGGTTTACAATGCTCGATGCGTACCCGTTACCAAGTACAGATGATCTGGTCGACAAGTTGTCAACGTTCAAAATATTTACATGTCTGGACATGAAGGACGCATACAACCAAATACCAATTCTCCAATCAGAACGAGAATACACGGCGTTTGAAGCGGGAGGTGGGTTATACCAATATAAACAAATTCCCTTTGGCCTAACCAATGGAGTAGCCGTGTTCCAACGCGTGATTAATTCTTTAATACAACACGAACATGTACAAGGAGTGTTTACGTATTTAGACGATGTAATAGTTGTTGGTACTCAATGTGACGAGTATGGATCGCTTAAGAATTTGTGCTTTTATGCTAACTGTAAGTCCGTCAGTATTAATATTTGCGTTCTATATTGTTTTACATCAGTTTCAATAAATTTTGATGCTTCTAAGCCACTTTTGAGCTCCTTGTGCGTTAGCAAACATTTTATACTCGTTGGCGATTCCAATCTACCAAAATCAAATTGGTCAGAATCTCTCATTACTGAAGGTAGCATTGATGAAAAGGATTTATCCGAATTCCTAGTTGATGAAATGCTTCTAATTCAGCATATATACAAACCTACATGTAGTTCATCAAGGCCGGGATCCATCCTCGATTTGGCATTCACCAAACGTATCACTGGCATAGAAAAAGGTAGTTATCTGTCACCTTTCGGTAGCAGTGATCATTGTGTACTCGCTTAAGAGTCTACTCCAGCATTCATTTCTGTAGTAATTGTGAGAAAGTATTTAAGCGTCAATGGTCGAAGGTCAAAACTGAAGACATTTTAAATTTTAGTCAGTTTCATCCACTTCGCGTGATAGGTAAAGATAAGAAACTACTTAATTAGATTTTGGATTATCTAATTAATATTTCAGAAACATTCGACCCAACACGTGCAATTTCTTCACAATCTAAATTTCCACTTATGTTGAAAACTCGTAATCAACTTTGCCTAATGTCACGTTCAGATTCGGATCGAATTCCTCGTTATTGACTAATGCAAAATTTATGTACACGACTAAAACTAAGAAAGCAGAACAAGTTCGCAGCAGTTATTGCGATTGAGGCATATAAACAGCCTAAACCGTTTTGGGCATATGTTCGCTCAATTCCTTCTAGCTATCGCCATATTTCAGTACTCCCTACTCCTTCTAAGCTCAAGGAACGCCTCATATTAATACATATCAACGCTTATCTCTCTCCTCATCCAATCTTTACCCTCCTTTCCAATCCGCTTTCCGCTCTAATTACTCCGCAAAAATTGCCTGCATGAAGGTTTACAACGACTTACTCATTTCTCGAGACAAGGCTCTATATAGTGTTCTCATCACCCTCGACCTCTCCTCCGCCTTCGACATTGTCGATCACTCCGTCCTCCTTTCTCCCCTTCACTATGATTACGGCTTTTCTTCCTCCTCCGTAGCATGGTTTGTCTCATATCTATCCGACTGTTACATTCGCGTATGTTCTAATGCATCATCCTGCCCTCCCATCCCTATTTTTTGCGGGGTCCCACAAGGTTCAGTCTTAGGTCTCCTGATTTTCTCTTCTGCTTGGCGATCTCCCTCCGTTTATCAAACCTTACTCCTTTAGCGTCATGCTATATGCCGATGACATCTTCATCTATGATCATGCACCCGCCCATCGCATACACAATATCGGCATTTCTGCCTCCAACTGTCTTTCTTCTATCTACAAACGTCTCTCCAATCTCCATCTCGTTCTAAACACCGACAAGTCCAAAATAATGTGGATCCTTCACCGTAAAATAAGCATATATCCTCCCACTGTATATTTTGCCTCATCACTCATCTCCATAGTACACAATCTTACTTTCTTATTTCGATGATCACCTTTCCCTTAAATCCTTAGTTCGTGACAAGATCCACTCGTATAACTTAATTATCCGTAACATACGCCGTATCCGCCCCCTTATCGACTTCCGTTCTTGTATGTCTCTTCTTTCATCGCTTCTCTTCCCTAAAATCGATTACTGCCTCAGCCTTTTCGCAAATTCTCCAAAATCCATCATCCAACCGCTACAACGAATAATCAATTCCGCTGTTCGAGTGCTCTTTCGTCTCCGTCGCTTCGACTACACATCCACATATCTTGCCCAACTCTCCTGGCCCACCATCCACATCCGCAACAAAATCTGCCTACTCTTCGTAACTTTTCGTATCATCGCTGTCGGCTCCCAACTGTTCATCAACCTTCCTTTATTAAAAGACACTCGTTCCAACACGCTATCGCTGCGTTCCCGTCATACCATCTTACTCCATGTTCCCAATTACTCCAACAACTACCGTTTTCGATCCTTCCTCGTCGTCTACCCACTCGCCTGGAATCAACACCTCTCGATGTCCGCCGCGCTCCCTCCTTTATCACTTTCAAACACCTCCCTCGTTCACACTTTCTCGACACATGATTTACATTTTTGTTTTGTTGTGGTCATGTAAGCGTGCGCTGGCACGCATTTGCCACGTTAAAAATAAATCTAATTTTTTAATAGAACTATTTTTTCTCTAATCAATTCTATTAATACTGTGAATTGTGTATTGACTAATAAAGTTAAAATAGCTGAAGCTCTGGCTTCGGGCTTTTCTCATCCGTTGGAGATTAGGAGCTATTTCACAACGATCAACAACTCTTAAATATATTCCAATTAAGTTGAGGCGTACTTAAGAAATCTTGATTCCACATCGCTCAAGAGGTTCGGATGACATTTCTCCATTCCTTCTAGAAACTATGTCTTCATGCCTTGCTCTATTTCTTGCCAAACTCTTCCAATACAGTATTTCCAACTCTTGGGTTCCTAATTCGTGGAAGTCTACAATTATTGTCCAATTCCAAATAAATCAATGTCGTCATCTTGCTCAGACTAGAGACCTATAAGCCTCATTTAGATGAACACAAGATTATTAAAAATTCACAGAACGGTTTTCGTTCCAAACGATTGTCTTACTAATCTGTTGTCAGTTCGTGAATTGTGGACTGAGGCGACTAGCTCAGGTAAATGTTTCGTTATCTTAGATTTTTCAAAGGCATTCGATCGAGTTTCGCACTCATGTATAATTCATTTGTTATCTCACTAAGGTGTTCCTTGTACCATCTGCAATTGGATTAAGAAAATGTAAATTGTGATCTCTCAGGGTACTGTATTGGGTCCTCTTCTTTTTATCACGTTTCTAAATGACTTATTATTACGTATCCAAAACTCATGCTTAGCCTTTGCCGATGATGTAAAACGGTGCATTAGAGATAGTAAACTGGATGCTAGACTGTTGTAGAACGACCTTAACCGCATTTATGAATAAAGTGAAGCAACGCGGATGAAGTTAAATATAAGTAAATGCGTATGTATGAGGTTAGGTAGCATTGAGATCGATCATAATTACAACATTGGAGGACATATACTTACTATTGTGTCGGAGAAAAATGATTTGGGTGTAATAATACACAAGACAGTAGAAACACGTTTAATACTGGCTTTTCTCGCAGTAAGGCAGTACTGCCTTGTATTGCATCAAAAATTGCTTCTCTAGAATGAACCCTTCTGTCTTTAAACTCTTTTATTGTTCTTTGGTTCATCCACATCTTAGTATTGCATTCAAGCTGCTTTTCCATGTCCTAAAGGAAACATTACTGATATTTAACCAGTGCTTCGTCGCATGTCTCGAATTTGATTATATAATTCGTTTTCGTGTGAGAACAGGCTATCCTTGCTAGTTTATATAAAGCATGACTAATACTACTGTATCCCGATCTCTTGGCGATCTGGGCAATTTTTAAATAATTTAAAGGACATCCCATAAATGTTATAAAGTTAAGAACTACGAATTGTCGTGGACATCTCCTAACCCTCTATAAATTTGTCCCTGGTAGAAATTCTCGAATAGTGAGACATTCTAATGGTGCAATCAACATTTAGAATGCACTACATGAGGATAGAGGATAGTGTACTCTCTATATATTGAGGATACTATCCTCAATGATACGACGATACTCCTCGTATCCTTGGATTCTGATGTAAACTTAAATTTCTACAATGTTATAATCTTGCTTAGAGCAATGCCGAAGTAATTAAACACTAATATCTTAGAATAACTTTAGCGCTTAACATTTTGTTATCATCATTTAATAGCTTTAATAACGCATAGTTAACTGCTTAACTACATAAGAAAATTGTGTACCTCCAGCTATACGCATTTTAAATTTCAAGTGAAGAAGTGGATTCATAACAGCTCGAACCATCAATCAGTGTTAAACTACTTATTCTGCTGATTACATTCTAAACTTCATTTTTTTATCTTTTTAATATCGACAGTGAACAGACTGAATAGTCATTTCTTATGCTATTTATTAGTCAATTCATAGCAATTGACTTTTATTATAAATTTCAATTTTCAATTTTAACTTGATATAAATATAAATAGTATAAAATCTTACCTAATAATAAATTAGTTATCTTTATTTACATATATCGTATAAAATATGTAGGCTCAGTTATCTGATCTGATTTGTTCTACTGGCAAGTTTAATTGATCTGATTTGTTCTACTGACAAGTTTTATGCATTCGAACTAGACAATCTTTCAAGTTTGGACTTAAATTTATTAATTTTAATTGTGATACTATAATATTAATTATAACATTATTCAAGTTTAACTGTATACTTTATTTTGTCATGGTATATTAAGCTTTAATCTTATAAATAAATCTTACCTCATCCAAATCTCAATTATAGGAAATCTCATCATTGACTTTCATTTAAAATTTCAATTTTAAATTTTAACTTGATTTAAGTTATAAAATCTTATATAACAATCATTTATTATTTATTACCTAATTATTTAATTTTTATTTACCATTATTTTTTAAATGGCCAACACTTTTAAACTCCTGTGTGTATACTGGAGGATATGTTCCTAAGTGCGTAATTTTGTACAGTTTGGCATTTACGGTATATTTCTTAAGATTTAGTGGAAATGTTTTAGTTGCGATTACTTTAGATCGTTGCTCTCTCACACTAAAAGGCAATTGACATTATAGTTCGACATAACAAACATCAGAATAAGGATTAGAGGTCATCAGGAACTGCTACGCTATCAGGTTTCTGCCCCTAACTCCTCTTTCCAACATAGCAGCGGCTCCAAATACGTGCTAAGGACGTTTTTTCTTGATTTTATTTGATTATCTATTATCATGTTCTAATAGTATATAAAATATATACTATTATATATTCTTATATAAAATATTCTTATTTAAGTATATTCTTATATAAAGTATTATTTATTTTCCATCCATAAAATAAGGATTAGAGATTAGAGGTCAGCAGGAGAAACTGCTATGCTATCAGGTTTCGGCCCCTAATTCCTCTACCCAACATAGCAACGGTGCAAATACGGGCTAAGGTCGGATTCCCTCTGATTAAATTTGATTATATAGTATCTTATTCTAATGCAAAGTATATTATTTATTTTCCATCCATAAAAATTTTCCGCTGATGATTTTAAATTTATTTTTAATATTATTGTGTTGATTTATATATTTTACTATTTTCTGTTTGATGATATTTTACAGTAACCTCAAAAAAAATTATTTTGGCGTGGCAAATGCGTGCCGGCGCACGCTTACATGATCACAACAACAAAAAACAAAAACGGATTAAGAATTACTGTGTATTGTTTCTGTAGTTCATTCAATCGAATCTCGGATTGGGCAAGTTCCTCTATGGCATGGCCATGAAGAGCGTTAATATTGAACCAAAGTTGCTAATCGGGAAACCTAACAAATGGACGTCTGCATGATCTACTCTTCTACACCCCAAGAGAGCGTCCATAATAGATGTTCCCATATCCATCGGTTGAGGTGATCTCGCACTTTGTGAAGTTAAGCACAATTTTCATATCAGCTACCTGTTCCAAATGATGGCTACACCTGATATCTACGTCTTGAATGATCCACCGAGCACACAATAGTCGAGGTACCATAAATTTAAAGACGACCTCATATTTTGTGTCATGTCATTAACCGCGACAGAAAAAGTGTGCCCAGCGGGTCTCCCTGCTGAACTCCTTCGCTTGATTATTTAATCTTATTCGCGAAAAGCAGTTAGCTTGGCTTGTTGTAACATAACCCTAAGAACGGAAGAATGGCTGAAACTTCATGTACAACCCTATCGATAACGACATCGCACTTCACGCTATTAAGCGCATTTCGGAAGTCTAGCTTCAGGAGTGTATAGTCAGAACCAGCCGAATCCCGCAAAAACATTCGCGCAGCGTGGATATCAGGTTGATGTCACGTGATACGCAAACTCCTAGTTGAACAAGCAGGAATCCATCTAAGAGGCGATCCGAGGCGAAAGAAACGACAAGCAAATTTCGCAGCTATAAGTCGGGTAGTAAAACCAATCGCGATAGGCTGAAGCCCCCGTCCTTCTTCCGGAAAGCGAGCAGCATGGCATTGCACACTATCGGGCTACACTATCAGGTACCCTGCCGAACAGAAGCAACGATACCAGATTAGTAGTGCTTTTGTAAGGTGATCTGATTCGGCTCCAGAAGAATAGTCTATATCCCTCAGATGAGAAGGGATCAAGCCATCAGACTCTCTGTGGAAGGTGGAAAAGACCATAACTGCGCGAAATGAATCAACCGACAGTTCCGGTAGACCAACGTTCATCCTTGAAAATGGAAGATCTTGTGAGTGGAAGCACCATGATAGATGAAGCTGCTGTAGTGATTTAGCTGTAGCTTATCGCAGAGCAGAATTGCCGTCTGAACACAATGTCCGTAACGCCCTGATTATCACCATCCTTAATATTTTTGACATCCTTAATATCTTTGACGGATTTGAGCATATAGATCATTTTGATTTCGCACTCCGATCGATTGTATGATCATAGGCGTAGTTGTTTCCAGCTGGTAGTCAGAACATGCCTCCCGAAGCATTGTAGTGAACGATGACCCTGTATGTGTTGAACTCATTTTCCTTGGCATTAAAGCGCTACTTGGAGGCATACCATCCGTCACCAAGCTGCATCTTCGTCGGAGACATAACGGCATCCATAAGTTCAACAAGTTTCGCTGCTACAGATGGCGTCGCACCACGTTGATGCGGTGAATCGTTCGGACGTTATAACCTTGCAGCGACATATCGAGAGGGAGCAGCGAAAGCGCGCTCACTGAACCGTGCCTTGTTGAGGTTATCGTTCTGGATTTTTTCGAATAGATCAAAGGCAGTGGCGGCTGCCCCGAATAAAGACACCATCGGCCTGGTCCATTTTCTCAACAGACCACTGAATGCACTGACGAAGTCGCAAAAGCAAAGGCATCGTGCTCTCAATTTTTTATTGTCGAAGTGATTCTTACCAGTACACCTGACATCACCCATTGCTAGGCTCGTTTTTATTTGGTAAGTCGTTGAAAGGCTCGTTTTCATCTAGTACTGGTCGTTGAATTATCCATTAATTTAACTTTGTTGAAGATAATGCATATCATCAAGACAATTTTTGTTTATTGAAGTATGAATTCAAGATGTTTACCTGGGATTAGATAGCATTTTAGATTCATCTATTAATTGTTAGCATCAAGATTAGTGGTAATCTAGACGTTAGAATAATGTATTCTAACATTATAACGTAACTTAATTGGAATATACAAACTATTCCGATCCCTGGCAAAACTTGATTAGTTCATTTGGGTGAAATTGAAGCCTCAGAGGGAAACGTAATCATAAAATAATAAGCAGAACGTTTATCTCATCATCGGAGGAATATCATAAAGTGAGAATGAGTCTGAGTTGTCTCTGCATATATAGACGATGCGTATACGGAAGAAATTTGCAGCTAACAGCACACAGATCGAAAATATAGACGTTGTCACAATTTAATTGACGTTAGCTTCGTCATTATCCATAACATATATGGATAAATATTATATTAAAATATAATATTTCGATATTGATTATTGTATAACTTTATTGGAATATTATCTAAAAAAATTGTTGAACAATTTTACCGATATTTACACCTGCAAACTAACATAACCTTTTTTATCTTTCAAAATAATTAAATTCAAAGAAAACGTGGTTCTAAATAATTTGCTGATTCGTATATATACGATAATGAGTACAATGTTTTCATCAAAATATCACCGACATTAAGCTTTTGGACTAATACACATATTTTTTTCGTTTGTTGAACAATTTTTGCAAGTTGGGCCATTTGATTAAGAATTGATTTTAAGATTACTTCTTTGAAACAGTAAAAATATAAGACAATAACAAGCCTTAAATATCATAATATACCTTTTCAAGAATGTCTTTTACGCGTAGTTCATTTCGAATCGTGATATACAGCTACATGTTTAAAACGAGTTAAGCGAAAAGAACATGTATCAATATATGTATAAAAAATAGCATGTATCAAAAAAACCACGTTGTACATAACCACCAAAGTTAATATATTAGTGGGTTTTATCCGTGGCACATATGAAACAAATATCGCAAAGATATTTGTTGTTATCTCAAATCGATCTGTTGAATTACTTGCAAACTCATTTATTTTGAGTAACCTATTGTATGGTTCCGAATGAATGTATTTGAGATTTAAGGGCGACGTAATTTAACTAGACAATGTGATCTGTCGAGCAACAACGTTGATTCCTACTTTCAAGCAACTTTCTTACGACGACCGGCTGTGTGCACTAAACATGAATCGTGTGAGCAAAGACCGAGTTATCTATGACCTATGCCTTACTTGGAAAGCTTTACATATCCGAAGCTATGCGTTAATAAAGTTATTTAATGTTCGTTTCGGTAATAGATTACGTGGGCATTCACTGTCATTAGTTATCAGAGGATAACTCGCTCAGGAACGGTGCAATTCGGGCGAAGAATCAAAAGTCAATGGAATCAACTAAATGGAGAGATTGTACATGCGCAGACAGTTGAGGAATTTTAAAAAAATTCACATATTTTTAACGTTAATATGCCTTTTTGTTTTGTAATGTTTTTTATTTATTTCTTGTTCGCCTAATTGTGACTCAATTATGAGCTCTGCTCATTATACATTGTCTAAGGATAATAATATAAAAATGCCTTCCGTTTGTTAAATGTCTTGATCATAAGGAACCTGGCCGAAAGAATAAATTTTATCACTACGTTCGAATAAGTTAACAATTGCGTATGCAAAATCTGTCATGGTAAAACATTTTTTATTGTGATTAAAATTTGTTATTTAATAAAGCGTTTAATATATTAAGTTTCAAAGCCTTCAAAAAGGTCATTTCACTTCTTTATTTCACGCCTGCTGTTTATTCACAATTTATCTTCCCAAATCGAAGAACCATTTTAAAATAATTGGGTTCGAATCACTACGTGTTTGAATATTATTACGTGTTTGAAGATTATTATTAACAATCATCACGTGTTTGTTAGATTAGCAACAATGTCATTGATTTTACTTGTGGCATCTGTCCTCGTAATTACAAACTAAATGCATTTGCATATGATTACATCATTTTTACAAAAAATAAATGTCTAAATACTAAACAATTATTGACTTACCTTGTATATTAAATGAAATATAAAGATTGAAAATGGGTTAAAGCAAATGTTATTATAATTTAATTGTATAATTTGGATATGATAGACGGTATAAAGGTGCAACGTTTAAAGTGCATTAATAATTCATCTTTGATTTAGTAAGTGTAGATAATTTGATTAATTATTTCGTTTAATATTTGATATATAATTAATTTATTTATAATTAATTGCAATATTGCGATAATTTGCAACGATAAATTCCTACTTTAGTAAAACTTATATTTTCATAAAGAGATACAAAGAATACGGCTTAGTCGTTTACGTAATAATACAGCATATTTGTTTTATCGTTTAAATTGATTTTTTATACACTTGATTATTTAAAGTTGTTTCTTCGATTGGGACCATAAACTGTAGTTAATATCATATTATTGTATATTCAAATAATCAATTATATTTAATGTGTATTTGCTTTTCAATTTGATTGAATAGATTTTTATGTGATTACTTTGTGATTTTAATTAAATAATAACACGATCAAAATGAACGATAGAGATTCTATATTATATTGATGTTTTTCCAATATGAGTAAGATCCTTACTGTGTTGGTTATACATTAAGCAGTCTTACAAATGCCATACTAAATCCCAGAAACTACAGGTAATGCAAGTACTGGTAATGCATCTACCAGTAGTTGCTTATGAAGTAACATATATTACTTCCAATCAAGAAAGATTATACATCATCTGTCCCTAATATCAAAACTCGTTAGCAAAACAATCCAGCAAAATTTCCAAATTGCAATATTCTCTAATCAGATATAAAGAAGGAATTCTGTGTAATTCTAATTAATATTTTTCTTTGTTATTCGTGAGCTAAAAGGTTTGGATAATACAAAGCTAACATCTTTGCATTATCAAAATCAGCTCCGTCTTTGGATTATCAAAGCTCCGTTAGAAATTAAAAAAAAGATTTAGTCGCTTTTTAATAGTATGGACTATATGCCTTATCCATAAGACAGATTAAGACAGATTTAATTTTGCATTGCTTTTAAAGGTTTTGGATCTCAATCTTAAAACCCACAGATAATTTAATACGCTTTGTTTTAATATGATTGGCGACAAATACCGAGAAGTAAAGTCATTTCGTATTTAACGTAAATATTAAATAAACAACCATAACTTCGCTGTATATTACGGATTACCTTACAAGTTTTATACTTGTAATGATATATTTTATATTTATAATGATATTTTATATACTGTAAGGTTATCTAATAAGGACGGTAAGCTTATGTTGTTTACATCTAATAAATTACACGTAATTACAATTATTATGATCTGTGTAATTTAATTTGAGAAAGTTTCGACGAGAACGAAATAAAATCATGAATTATAGAGAATTTCAAAGACCACAATTTCTTCTTTGTCATTTTGTGAGGAAGAGATAAAGTGTAGTCTTTGAAAAAATTTATTGACATCATTTAATTCTATGTTAGTTTAAAAAGCATTTCACCCACACGAGAATATAATAATTTATTTGACGTTTAGGTTAATCTCATTGACTATTTTACAGAAAAAGAGTCACTGAGATTGACCGAAACGTCATATAATTTATTACAGTTATCATGTGGGTAAAATGGCTTTTAAAACTAACAGAAACCGGCATACGAATCTATCAGATTTAATTATATCTTTGAACTTTCTCAAATCGATCAGTTTTTAATAGACCAATTTCCTCTAGATCAAATAATTGCCTGACTTAAATTGACTATTCCCACATTTCATTATCCTTTGATCGTGTAACTTTTTAGTAAGCTGTAAGCATCTATGGTAACTTTTGAGTAAACGTTTTGGCAATTTAAAAGAAGACATTTATATTAACCAAATGATTTACATCTTCATTTAGTAAAGATATAATATATTTATTTTTTCAAATACATGCCAAAGCCAAAAGGCCATTCAGGCAGAGTGCAAAAAAAGAAAACAAAAAGCAAATAGTCAATCAACGGAGCTAATAGGATAGTTTAACAGAGCTGCTGAATGACGGCATTGTTCACGCATAAATTTGCAGCATCGTGAATTAAACGTGCTCAAGCTGGGAGCAGCAACGACTTCTTCGGGCTGTGAATTCCTTAATGTTAATATAATGAATAAAATATATGTTATAGGTACTTTAGTGGACAAACCCACTGCTCGGCTTTAAGATTACATAATCAAAGCAAAGTATTCATATAGTCATATTAAATGTACTTGAAGATGAACATGTTTTCGTAATGTGTTTGTGTCACTACACGCAGTAACATCGAACTTCTTGATCATTTGAGGTCAAACTAAGAATTAAGTAAAAATACCAGTAATACATGCGATACATCGATAGCCAAATACATACTACAAATACTTCGATGGCCAAAACTGATATTTTTTTTAATATAATGGAATTGCCAGTAATTATTTTAATCGTTAACCGTACTTAACGGTATAGAAGATCAGACTCCTAATAAAATACAATTGAATGGGTAAAACTCTTTTAAAATTAAGATATAATGCGATAATCTTTAAATTATACACTTTAAATTGCAAAATTATCGTAAAAATTTAGTAAAGCTGATTTGTAGTAGCATAAGAAGCTTTTATATTAAATCAGATAGCTTCGCCAGGCGTGGGTTTGCAATTCAGTGTGTTTCTATTACGATATCGTCATTTTTCGCTATTTTTCTGTTAGGGTTTAGTGTTGAACACCAATTGAGATAGTTAGACCGCTTTACGATTAAATATTATGCAACTGTAATACAAATCAGCACATCTAAGAGACTGAAGAGTACATGTCTGACGTGCCGAAGTTTAAATACTTATAGGCGACAATAATTTTATTTTTATAATAAAATAATAATTTTATTTTACGTGATAGTGAAACGTTAATTATTCACAATAGATGTATAAACGGTCTTATTTTCTTTTGTAAATGATATCATAAAAATTATATACATTTTAGCACTTAATGTCTTAATTTGTTCATGCATTTCGATAAATCGTATATTGCATATGAAAAACACTTTAATCGATTTTATTTTTTAAGAACAGATCACAACATAAATTTAACAAACTGCATACACCATTATGTGATAGTTTCACTTATTTTATAAATAAAGTTGAATTCTCGTGTTGTTGGTCGACTGTGTGAATAGAAAAACTCTGTAAACAGAAAAGAAAAAATATTGAATAATAAAGAACTCAGTAAAAAGTAATGACCGATGAAGTTTCAGATATATTCAGACAAAGTGATCATAGTGTAGTCTAGTCCTCTTTAATTTCTCGTCGTTAACAAGTAGTTATATGTGAAAGAAAATAAAGCAGACGATTATCATAGGAAATAGTCTGGAGTTCGTCTAGTTACATGAGGCTCGCCACGTCTTGGTGCAGGATCGAATTGAAGAAAATTACAATTAAGAGAATCATCAAGTTCCATAATGGCCGCCTGGTTACCACAACGATAACAATAATTAGGCGCACTAAATACAGTAACTACATTTCGCTCATGACACCAATTGTATCCTTCCATTACAAGCTGATGAGCACGACTTACTAAAGTAAGACCATTTGTATGATTAAAGCTTTCAGATATATCCTGTCCAAAGGTGTATCCAGCTCCCCTTGGACTCATTCCCCATCCACCACGATCGTCCGGATCAGACCAAAGCAAATCGCACATTGGTCCTTCATGTGGAACCTCCTGTACTCGGTCTAGTGTTCGAATATGATCTAACGTGTCAATGCTAGGACTTAAGCCACCATGAAGACAAAATATCTGATTTTCAACTAGCGCTGTCAAAGGCAAATAATCAAACAGTTCGGTAAAATATTTCCAAACGTTTGTGTTACCGTATTTTCTCAAGCATTCATCATAGAATCCGTATACTTGAGTAATCTGTCGGGATTCGTGATTTCCGCGAAGTATGGTAATACGATCTCTGTAGCGCACTTTAAGTGCCACCAAAAGGCTTACAGTTTCAACTGAATAATAGCCACGATCAACATAGTCCCCCATGAACAGATAATTTGTGTCTGGTGCATCACCGCCAATCTTAAACAATTCCATTAGGTCATGAAATTGGCCGTGAACGTCTCCACACACAGTAACTGGACATCGAACTTCTTGTACATTTGATTCATTGCTGAGAATCTCCTTAGCTAACTCACATAACTGCTTCACCTGATTTTCCTGAAGTTGCTGACAGTTTTTTAGCTGCTTAATCCATTCATCAATATTCTTAGTTGTTTTACGCTCATCAAACATTGAACAATGCAAAGATCTAGAAATAAAAGTACACTTTAATGCTAAATTTAATCATGAAATTTAATTGTAAAACATCGTATACATGGATTGGTAGCTATATCATACTCAAAGTAATGACATAAATGCACATCGAAAATAAATTCAATTAAAATACTCTAAATTAAATGGATATCGTTCAATTTTATTATTTAATGTATTATATTTAATATTATATGATATACATGAATGACCATGTAAAAATGTTTCTTGTAAAATTAAATGTTAGTTCCTCTAGCTTAATAGATATATAATAGATATATATCTTAATAGATATAATTGATAGATGTAATATCTTTATATATTTTAATAGATATCTAGCTATTTACCTAATTAAATTTCTTATTACGACACGGAATATATTTATCTATCTCACAATTTTCTGTTTTATTTTATTCTTATAGTAACCTAGTTTGACCTAGTTTAATCCATTAAATTATTTAATTGATTTTAAAGAAACCAAATATCATTACATATTATGACAATTCTTAAAATTTCTTTATTTAATGTATTATATTTTATATTATATGGTACGCATTAATGCTCATGCAAAAAAATGTATTTTGTAAATTTAAATATGTCATCTTTACGATATAAATTAATAGTAGTTTTAATTCATGTTAATTTAATGTTTATATCTAGACATACCTTCTTTATCGTCAATATTATATGTATTAAGAATAAGGTTTCCTGGATAAATTTTTTCACTAATTGAATAAAAATTATTAGAATTAAATACACATATATCATCAATATATCGAAACATATATTTCATATATTTATATAGTTTAGATTTATTTTTAAATAGTTATGAATATATTTATTAACTAATAAAAAACAGACGTTGTATCAGAATAAGGATTAGAGATTACAGGTCATCAGGAGAAACTGCTATGCTATCAGGTTTCGGCCCCTAATTCCTCTACCCAACATAGCAGCGGAGCCAAATACGTGCTAAGGACGTATTTCCTCTGTTTAAATTTTATTATCTCGTATTTTATTCTAATACAAAGTATATTATTTATTATTCATTCACAAAAATTTTACTCTAATGATTTTAAATTTATTTTTAATATTATTGTCTTGATCTATATATCTTATTAGTTTCTGTTTGATGGTATTTTTATAGTAACCTAGTTTAAAATATGTATCTATTAAATTATTTAAATGATTTTGAAGAAAACCAATATCATTACATATTATGATAATTCTTAAAATTTCATTATTTAATGTATTATATTTTATATTATATGGTATGCATGAATGCTCATGCAAAAATATGTTTCTTGTAAATTTAAATATGTCATCTTTACGATATAAATTAATAGTAGTTTTGGTTAATGTTAATTTAATGTTCATATCTATATGTACACCTTCTTTATCATCAATGTTGGTTTTGTTAAGAATAAGGCTTTCTGGATAAATTTGTTCGCTTATTAAATAAAAATTATTAGAGTTAAATACACATATATCATCAATGTATCGAAACATATATTTCATATCTTTATATAATTTATATTTATTTTTTAAACAGTTGAACAAATTCATATTCTATAAAGCTTAAAAATAAGTCAGCTATAATTGGGATACTATTACTTCTAAAGGCCACTTTAATGTTTGTATCTAGATATAATAGATATTTTTAATCTAAAATGCTGATATTTACAAAAATTATAATAATATAACTTGGAATTTTCGAGCAGGATCAACAAAACACGAATTTATTTTTATAATTCGCTATAAGCAGGTATTGAAATTTAAAATTCAATTCATGTATATTGATCCTGCTTTGAAAATCCAAATTAAAATCATGAATCAACACAACTTACGGCGATTTTACGATGATAAACTAGATTTTTTATATTTTTGTCGATTTTTAGTTTATTGTTATGAAAAATAATTAAGGTGGGTTAGTATCAACTACTGAAATTCTTTGTTCCTGACGTCCAGTTTATTTAGCAAACTGCTATATAAAACTGGGTGGCTGGTGGATGAAGAAGTCGCCTGAAGTAGGTCGACCCTCTGAATGAATGTGAGAAAATGTGTGACTTTTGTAGAAGTCATAAATTTCATGAAATATTTAATAAATTGAATGTAAATTCTAAAATTAATAGTTTTAATCATTGGAGTGAACATCAAACGTAAAAACGCGTGTTGGTTATCGAAACCAGGTGAGCTCAAACCTACCGTCAACATTTACGTGAAAATTGTATAATTTTCGAGTTGTCTGCTTAAAATGTTAAAAACCAGTAAAACAACGCACATCTTGCATTTAAAATGACATCTCCATGATCAAAATTAGAATCTTGTGCTAGGTTCGTAACGTAGTCTAACTGATCAATTATATGTCCTTAAACGAGTTATACTCCATGCGCTTCCTTTTACACTTTGCAAAAGAATGCCATTTCCATGCTACCACAGTTTTGTTGCGTTTTCTTTTTCATTGTTTTTTTTTCACCATAGAAATATCTCAACATTCAGAGTCGGATGAAACCAATGAAAGAGATTCCATGCTTTCATCCGTCTCTTCTGTTTAGACATTTTAAAGCATTGAAACGATGTTTCGTTTTTTGTTTGAGGCATTGATTTTTTCATTTCACCTGTTTTTATAATTATTAATAGATGTATTTTCCAATTCATTTTTCAAGTTTTTTTATCTCATTTTCTTTCAATGTTTGAAAATTCTTATTCTCTGCGGCCGTTACCGTCATTTTATTCTCTAGACCGTTCAGTTTGTCGACCAACATCCTCATTTCTGAAGCATGATAATGCACATATCGTTTTCGGAATGTGCTCCTGCATATGTTATTTATTCTTTCCGTCCAACTACTTTAAATAATCTTGAAAATGGGTCAAGTGTAAGTCTACACCTTATGTGAAGACTTGGAATTGGCACATCTGGGATTTTCTGATTATATTTTACAAATTTGTACTTTATGCTCGCTCCCGGAGTGCACACAACGGGGACAACTTTCCAAACACATGTTTCAAAAGTATCTTAATCGTTGACAGCGGTAGCACTCCGGATACCTGAATTTCAAGTCATACTCGTAAAATATTATAAATTTGACGTCATGACCTAATATTTTAAGATCTCATAGATGTATATAGATATACATAGATGTATATAGATATATTATGTATATAATATGCAACATTATTTTATTCCGCTCACACATTAAATCACTGCAATACTTTTAAGTACCATTAAAGGACGCATCATTAGCCTGACTCCCTATCAACACTTACTTTTTCAGAGAAAATTATTCCCCTTCGAATCTTTCTTAACTTGTCTTGATACTTAGCTTTCATTTAAGAAGGTATTCATCTATAAGTTAACTACTCTTTCTCTTTATAGTTTTTTTCTTGGAATCGCTTTGGAAATGGGGATTTTTATTTTTTGTATATTGTAAAATTACAAAAAGAAAAAATCAATTAAACTTGCTTGAAAATAAGCAGAAAATAGTCGTTTTAATAATACGTAGTTTCAGTATTTCTGACAAAGGTTATATTACCGGGAAATAAAGCCTACATGTCAATAATAACATGTCAGTAGATCAAATCAGATAAGCTAACTGAGTCTACGTATCTTATACTATCAAAATCAATAAAAATCCTTTTTTATTAATTGATTAATAATACACGCTGTATTCGAATAAGAAATAGAGGTCATCAAGAGTAACTGCTATGTTATCAGGTTTCAGCCCCTATTCCTCGGTCCATCAGAGCAGCGAGCCAAATGCATGCTAATGACGTATTTCATCTGATGAAATTTGATTATCTAGTATCTTTTTAATACAAGGTATATTATTTATTATCCATCCATAAAAATTTTCCTCTTATAGTATACGATGTATCAGAAAAAGGATTCGTGGTCATCATGAGGAACTGCTATGTAATCAGGTTTCGGCCCATATTCCTCAACTTAACAAAAACAACATGGCAAAATACATGCTAATGACGTATTTCCTCTAATAAAATTTGATTATCTAGTGTATCTTATTCTATTACAAAGCATATTATTTATTATCCATTTGTTCATGGATAATCATCTTCTTAAATTTGCCCACGTCGGATATTGAAGTTTTACCATATAAGCACTCCTCGGCTTATTCTAATACAAAGCATATCGTTTATAAGCCATAAAATAATTTATTTTTAATTTATATTTAATTTAATTTATTAATAGTTTAAATTTATTTTTAATAATATTTTCTTAATTTACTTTTCCTTCAGAAATATATAAAATTCATCAAACTTGTATGGAAATAAGCATAAAATAATGTAAATAAAAATAATAAGTAATTATACATTGTATACATTTGTACAATTTATTATTTCAAGTTAAAATTTAAAATAAAACTCATTTGTTATGAATTAAAATTATAAGAAAAAAATCTATTAAACTTACTAGAAAATTAGCAAAAAAAATAGTCGTATCAAGTATACATAGCTTCAGTAATTCTGACAGATGTTGCATTACCGGGAAAACAAAGTTCACAGGTCAATAATAACTTGTCAGTAGAACAAATTATATCAGATAACTGAGTCTACCTATTCTATACGATATATAAAAAATTAAGATAAATGATAAATAATTATATAAGATTTTATACAATTTATATTTATATAACAGTAAAATGTATAATTAAAATTTAAAATAAAAGCTAATTGTTATGAATTGAATAATAAATAATATATGATATATCCGAATAAGGAATAGAGGTCATCAGAAGGAACTGCAGTGTTATCAGGTTTCAGTCCCAATTTATTAGTCCAACATAGCAGTGAGGTCAAATACATGCTAATCACTATTTTCCCTGATTAAATTTGATTATCCATATATAAAAAATGTTTGCTTTATAGTTTAAATAAATTTTTAATAATATTTTGTTGTTTTGTGTATTGTAAAATTATAAGAAAAATAAAAAATCAACGAAACTTGCAGAAAAACAATAATGTCGTATCGATAATAAAATTATGAATTGGATTGTAAAATCATTTTTAAAACATTTGAGCAAAGGAACTCATCAATGTTCCTCAGTAATTTATTATTAGTTTATACTAATTTCAAGGTAACATTAAAATCTTTTACTTGTGATTTTACAAAAGTTAGATATTACTTTTACATAAATAGTGGAAACTGATCATTAATATAAAATATTTGTGTAAAATATCTCAATTGATATGATTTAAATATAATATTTATTTCAAGTTGATATGTCTGTGCAGTCATTGTTACAATTAAAACTTTTATGAGCACGTTGCTATAATAGTTTATTAAATTTACTGATTCATAAAAGTAAATTTATTAAAAGTAAATGAATAAATTTATTAAGTTTTAAAGTTACGTAATTGTTTGCTGGTAGGAGCCAATTTCACTGAAATACTGGCAAACTGACTGAAGACTGCAACGATTACGATAACTTAATGCGGCGTTTTCCAGAATATGATTATGTTATTTATTATGTTATTGATAAAAAATACGTTCTTATAATGCTTGCTGAAGACGTCAAAATATTAAATATTAATAAATCGATTTAGATTTCGGCGAAATACTCAAAATAAAAATCTTAAAGAATGAATATTAAACTTTTCTTATTGAAATGCTTGTATACTGTAACGGATATCCGATAGTTAATTGGCTTTATACATTTCTAGCACATCGTTCTTATCGTGTTCGTTTGGGATTAAGCTTGTCATTACCTCGTTCAGTTACTTCAGGTGTACCTCAAGGTACTGTTTTAGGCCTAATAATTTTTATTATCTACCTAAATACGTTGGTAAAACAATTATATTGTCCGTATTTGGCTTTTGCCGATGACATTAAGCTCTGGTCTCGAAATTCATCGAGAAGCAATATAAATGTATTACAACGGGATTTAAATATTATTATTATTATAGTGTACAAGTTACTAGCCGCAAATGGCTGTTTCAACTGTTCACAAATTACATTTTAAAATATCAATTAAAATACATCCACGAATCCAAATTAGAGTTCACAATCCACTTCAGCAGCATCTTCTTGAAGTGTCTATTGCTAGTAGCATTGACGACGTCTTCAGGCAGCGAATTCCAAACATTCAATGCGCGGTGGGAAAGCCTACTCACACTCCTTATTTTGCCATGGGGGAATTTAAATAACGTAAGGGAGTGACCTCTGCGACGCGAATTTCTCAATTTTATCGAATTGGATGGGAACCCCTCTTTTCCACGAACCAAATGCCACATCGCTACAAGATCTAAATATAGTAGCCTCTGGGCCGTTGAAGGCATTTTTAAGCAAGCTAGGCGCTCATTGTAAGAATAAAGAGATGTAATGCAAAGTTTGGTTCCTCTACGTAAAATCGACTCGGTCTTTTTCATCTCAGCCTTGGTGGATGGAAAAGTTGATGCGATGCAGTATTCCACATGCGGACGGACTAACGCACAGTAGAGATGCTTAAATAATTTTGGATGCAGCTTACTAAATGTGTTCTTAATACAATACAAGGCCTTCATGGCTTTACCGTAGATATAATCGGTATTCGGTCGTGTTTTAAGGTCGTTATTCAAAATAATCCCTAGGTCTCTATGAACAGAAATGTTGTGAAGCTTATAACATCCTAAATAGAATTCATGATCAGATTTACATTTGCCGAGTTTCATATGAACGCACTTATCTACATTTATGGTCATACCGGTAGCACTGCTCCAGTCGTAGATTGTCTGGAGATCATGTTGTAGATGCCGGCCATTAGGATCTGAGATGCTATCGCACGACACTTTCACATCGTCTGCGAATGCCAGGCAGGGACTGTTTATGCGTAACAGAAGATCATTGAGAAATATAATAAAAAGCAAGGGACCAAGGACTGTACCTTGCGGAACTCCGGATTTAACTAACCTAGTAGAAGACATGATATTGCCAACCCTCACCTGAAATGATCTCCCGTCCAAAAAATCACGAATCCAATTGCATAACATGGAGGATACTCCGTAGTGTGCTAACAACCTAATCATCCCATCATGAGGGACGCGATCGAAGGCTTTCGAAAAATCAATAAAGATTATATCGAGTGAGCTACCAAAACTTAACGACTGGGTCCAAGTTTCGCGCGCGGTAAGCAAGTTCGTCAAACAAGAACGGGAGTGACAAAAACCATGTTGAGCGGACGATAGTATACCAAGAGAGACAAGATGATCGTAGACTCTAGTGCTGATGACGCGTTCGAGAACTTTGCACAGAGAAGAGGTTAAGCTTATTGGCCTATAATCACCACAGGATGATGAAAAAATTTTTTTAGGAATAGGAACAACGGTTGCAGTTTTCCAATCTTCTGGGACACTGCCAGTGGCCAGAATTTTATCAAAGATAATAGTCAGGAATGGTGCCAGGTAACTCGATAAAGCTTTGAGCAGGTATGGGGAGATGTCATCGGGGCCAGCTGCGCTAAAAGGACGAATATTATTGAGATAATCTTGAATTTCAGTAACGCAAATTGGCCGGGATTCATTACGCGGAGGGATAGAGCACCCGTACCATATCATATGAGAATCGCAATGTGGTAAAGTGGATAAAGAGAACGAGGATGCGAAGGTCTCAGCTATATCAGTTTCATTTGTAACCAAGCCACATTCAGAGCGCACATGCTTGATTGCAGAGTTGAGCGTTCCGTTTTGCCGAGCGTATGACCAAAATAGCTTGGGGTTGCGATTAACTTCCTTGATGATTGTAGATTCGAATTTATCACGTTTTAACGTTTTCATACGAGTACAGACGTTCCTAAGATACCTATAAATGTTGGCGTAATACGGAAGCGAACGAGATAACTTCCAAAGACGATTTCGTACTCGCAACATCAATCTCAGGTCCTTATCGAACCAAACAGGATATTTAGTATTTGGCGAGATGATACGCTTTGGTGCAAACACGTCAGAAATACCTAAAAGGTAATCCCCAATCACTTTTAGTGAGACTTCTTCAGTATTTGTTAAAGATAGTGGACGACGTTGACAGAAAGATAAAATTTGCTCATCAAGCACTTTTGACCAAACCCGTTTTACGATGGGAGCCGTAAAATGGCGGAATTTAAAGTTTGGGGTGACCTGTAGTGATAGCACGCAGTGGTCAGAGTTACCTATCGGTGGAAGATAATCCACTCGAGCTATGTCTTCAAGACGTTTGGAAGAAACCAAGTCAAGTATAGTATCATTATTATGGGAAGAAAATCGTGTGGGCTCTTGAATGTGTTGTACTAGTAAGAGTTCATCAGCGAGGAAGTGGGAGATTTCTCTTTCTACGACGGTGCCATCATCAAATATTGTTTGCCGCCAAAGAAGGAAATGAGAACTGATACTTATCGATCGCAATACTGACTTCAGAAGATTACAATCAGTGATCATAGAAGGTGAGCGATATACAACGCAGAGACTGATACCAACACGATCATACCCAATATGAAAGGTAATACTCTCGAACGAGCCTTGCGGATCACAAACTTGATCGATGCCAGAAATTAGCAAATGGTCTCGAACGTACACTGCAACACCGCCCCCTCGCATACTGGACCTCCTGTCCCCTCGAAGTAGACGATAACCTGGAATATTTACAGTGGCATCCAAGATGTGTTCATGTAGCCATGACTCACTAACACAGAATATATCATACGCATTAACCTCAACATGGTATCGAAGCTCTACAAGTTGTGCAGGAAGACTTCGTAAATTTAAATAACCTACCGATAAATAGCAACGAGTTGCATTGGAATCCTTTTTGGTTTTACTAAGGCACGGTCTATCAAATACAATCAGATACCCTAAGGAATGGTCAGTGTTCTCTGAATTTACATGGAAACAGGGGTCCCGACAGTTAAAGGAGCCAACTGTTTCCAACGTACGACAGGACGCCACTTGACAACCCGAAAATCCCGTATGCATATATTAGCCTCACCTTGAGAAAGCCGGTGTCTCAATTCGATGTTTGCTTTTCGTAATTGTAATCGCTCATCTGGCGAAAGGTCACGAAGGATACGAAATGGCAACCCTCTAAGACGATATCCACGTGATAACAACATGCGCACATGATCACTAGAGGACAATATCACCTTCAACAGTCTTGGTTTCTCCTGTGTTCTTTTACCAAGCCGAAATAGCTTCTTCACGTGTATAGACGATGCTAACTCTTCATCACCTTCATGCAATAGATGGGATAATACCTTACGCAAAATAGACACGTCATGGTCCATATGTTCCTGTGAGTTTGCGGAATTGGACTCAGTAAGTTCGCTGAATAACACGCTATATGACCTGTCATAATGATGCCGAGTTATCTCAACCGACTTCGCACGTCGAACTTCACTATTTTCTGTAGGGGAAAAGTTCGATGCTATATGGGTTGGGGATCTGTTGTCTGAAGACGTGCACAAGCTGGACGACGAATTTGCTTGGACACTGGTGTCATTGTTGTCGATAATTGGCTTATCACATGGTGCAACATTTATAAGAGCATGCTTTGAATTCAATGAAGTCCGTAAAACACTGTCGCCCATCCGGCATTGAGGCTCAACTTCAATGTTGGAACTTGTGGCATTTACTACTGATTTAGGAGGCAAGTAATTTTCTAGCGTAGATGAAATGATGTGCGAATCGTCATCAGAAACTATCTTAGTAATCGTATATGACCTCTCATGTCCCCTTTTCCACACTCGAGTTGGCGTTGAAGCCACAGAAAGGCTATTATCATGTTGTGTTTTACTCTGGACGTGAGGGGAGATCTCTAGTTGATCGGCTTGTTTTGTGGTGTCTGTACATGAATTGGTACATTGGTTATTATCATTATCATCGGTAGGTTTGTTTTGCTCACTCCTCGTAGCCCTTCGTATAACAGCACTGCAAAAGCCGCACATGAATGATCGCAAGTGATATATCGCCTGATCTTTACTCTTGACTTTGACAATGCTCCACACATCACAGTTTGGCGCATCACAGCCTACTTCTAACTGAGTGTAACAGTCATCAGATAATGAGTTATTGATTCTGCCCTTCTTATATTTTTTGGTCATTGTAATCGTGAGACAACGAGGTATTCGCTTGTATGTTATTATATTGTTCCGTTTAAGTAATCCTGGATTGATCAGGAACTGGATTGATTGTAAGTAATCCTGGATTGATCAGGAACTGGATTGATTGTAATTAATCGTAAAATGCTTCCCAGTAAAATATGTTTCGTCTATCTCCTCATCCGAAAACTGGACTATCTGACAGCTGAACGATTGTAAGAACTTTAATAATCAATACTTTTTTTAACGTAATGACATTATAATGACATTAGATAATTTATTCCACGTATTCATTGCTCGGTTAAATAATGGTAAAGTTATTGATGTCCTTTCGATAAGCGCTTTTGGTAATAATTCGACATTATTGATTATTGAATTAAAAAAATCAATAGAACTATCATTCTTACATTTCATCGAAAGTCGCATTAAATGGAGATTAAAGCTGCGAAGGAGTGTGTGTTCTCATTATTTGAGAACATATATTATAGTACGGGTTCTCATTATTTGAATTTTGAAACGATATTATTGCTGTTCCGCCGTTTCAATGATCAAGTCGCAGATTTAATCTTTAATTCCTTCTGGAATTTAAATCAGCCGTTATTCGAATTTAATTGTTTCGTCGATTATTCTTTTGACAAATTCAAAATAAAAAAACCCTCACTGGTTCAATGCGAAATTATCAAATTATAACAGAAACTTTTGGGCGTTCGATACTTGTGATATGTTAATTTTATGACAGCCGCACAGCATTGATAATAATCCATTATATAATTTGGTGTGAATAAGTTATTATCTATCATGTCCGTTGGCGTTGTTATTTTCTCGATGATGATATAAAACCGAGCCATTATTAATTAGAGCATCAGTCAATCATATTGTAGCAATAGACAAATTGATGCGTGACACAAACAAAATTATACTGTATGGTTTTATAGCTTACAAATTAAATTAGGAGGATTTTCAAATTCTTATACAATTGAATACAATGAAAAGAATGTCATCGAATATTTGCCAATTGAGCAGATACACATGTCTATTTTTAATATGAATGGTATGCTAATGAAACATACTTCCCTGAATACTATATAAGTAATGTGGTTTGTCTGGCGTATCCGTATTTCGACAAGATACCCTAATATACGCAATCAATAATCTATTATTTAAGTGTAATTTCAGTTACCTGCCCTGGTCACTGTTTGACGTTATTGCCTATCTTTTAATTAGCGAAATATTGTCTCATCTATTAGTCGCACGTGTTTTTCAAGTTATTTTAATTCATAAATATTTTAACCGCATAAATTACGGTATCTAATCGTCCGTCTATGGAATGGACATATGCCACAAATTTTTGCACAAAATGATCCCCAAATTCTAGGGATAAGGACGGATCTAAACAATTCGCTACAAGGAAATTTGTCAAAGGTTGATACATTAGGAATCCTAATTGGGATAAAATTCATTCTAATCTATAAGAATATATGAATACATATATTGTATATAATATACTTGTCAAAGGTTAAACATTAGGAATCCTAATTGGGATAAAATTCATCTTAATATATAAGAATATATGAGCCAGAGTTCATAAACCAGAGTTTATCAAACAGAGTTCATAAATTTTTTGAGTTACCATAGTAAACTCAACCAGAGTTTACTGTGGTATCATTGTCCAAAGGTAGTGATATTGAACGGACAAAACAGCTACTTGGCTAATTCCTGATTTGTAATAACAAAACTGATTGAAAAATCTAGATAAATATATTCGACTTCCTTTCAAAATATGCATGCTGCATTACTGTCATCAATATAAAATTGTTAACTATCGCGGTCTCGCATTGAAATAGGCAATTAAAAAGAAGATGAAACAAAGTTGTAAAAGCAGTAAGAATTGTAGATGAGATTCTATGACTTCTAGAAAATACAAAATATAAAATTGCATAGTAAATTAGTAATATTGAAATTCTGGAATTGTTTAAAAACATGAACTTTATTTAATGTATTAATTACATAGAGTTCTGATATTATCAATTTCAATAAAAGAATCCATTATTGATATCACGTACGCTTAATCACCAAAATCAAATACGTAAACGGAAAATATCGAAATACAGTATATCAAAATTATCTTGAAGGCTCAATAAATTGGACAGATACGTTTTCGAAGTATTAAAATAATTTAGAGCAATCGAAATTTTGCCTTAAGCCACGGTTATTCTAAAGGATGTACCGACTTTTCCGGAGAACACACATCGAAGGTGTTTTACAACGATATGATGTTTCCATGATTTGAAAATGCAGAACTTTTAATAATTTATTTAAAGTAAAAAATGCGTGCCAGCTGCACGCTTACAAGTCCACTGACTAACAAAAAAAACTTCAAAATTCGTATAGATAAATTTGTTAAATTATTTAAATTAGATCGGATTTTGCGTCTGAATCCCGGCCGTAAAGGTTTATTGGCGTATATGAATGGGCAGATTATTCCACAAGAGAGGAGCAGCCACAAGGAAGGAGCGGAAGATGAAAGAGGTAGATTAGTTCGGGGCATGTAAAAGAAGGGAATTACAGAAACTCAACGAACAGTAAACAAGACGAGAATTGTCGAGAAAAGGAAGGTTGAGAAATTAAGGGATAGAAAAAGTTACAAGGCGGAAAGCAATGAGAATAAGATGAATTTGAACACGACAACAAATGGTAGGCAAATCGAGAGTAGCAAGATGGTTGGATGTATGATCAAAACGACGAAGACGGAAGAGAATTCGGACGGATGCGTTGTAATTGAAGAAGAGTGAATTTAGGTAAGTTGGAAATATACTAAGACAGTAATCAAGTCTTGAGAAATGAGAGAAGATATGAGTAATACATGAAGGGAAATCGATCAATATACGAATTTGAAGGAGGTTGCTGAGAATCAGGGTAGATGAGCGTACTTTATCTCTAACAAAAGGTTTAAGTGAAAGTCGGTTGTCGAAATGGAAACCTATGAAAACGAGATTGTCAACGATAGGGAGAATTGTATAATTTAATAATACGGAGGGAGGTTCTAAGACTCGGCGTCGAGAAAGAATCCACATTATTTTTGATATATTAGGATTCAGAGAAAGACGAAGAAAAGAAAGATGATTGAAGATTGAGATAAGACAGTTGGAAGCAGGAACACTAAGATCATGAAAACGATAAGCAGGTGCATGCGCATATACGAGAATGTCATCATCATATTGCATAACATAGAAGTTAAATGTATGAGAAATAGAAGACAAGTCACCAATAAGAAGAAGAAAGAAAAGCAAAGAGTATAATACGGAGCCTTGTGGAACACAGAACGGAATGGAAGAAGGATGGGAAAGAGCAGAGTTGGAACAAACGCGAAAAGTACAAACGCAAAAGTATATATATATATATATATATATATATATATATATATATATATATATATATATATATATATATATATATATATATATATATATATATATATGAAAAAACAAGCTACAGTGGTTAGAGAGAAGCCATAATATTGACGAAAACGATGAAGAAGAATCGGGTGATCGACGGTGTCAAAAGCAGATGAGAGATCAAAAGAAACTAGGCACTACATAATTTACGATCGCGCGATATGAGTAAGTCGTTATAAACTTTAAGACAGGCAATTTCGGTAGAGTAATTAGAGCGAAAAGCGGCTTGGAAGGGAGGAAATAAGTTGGAGTAAAATAGATATAAATTAGCTTGTTTGAGAACAAGACGCTCAAGAAGTTTAGAGAGGGTTGGGAGAAGTGAGATACGCAGTAAGAAGATGGTAGCGAGGGGTCGAGAGATTGCTTTTTGAGGAGAGGACGAATAGTGGGGCATTTCCAGTAGGAACGAAATGTTCGGCTGCGGATGGACAAGTTGAACAATGATATTAGGAAAGGTGAGATAAATGAGCAGATATTTTTAATTCAAGAGTGGGAATTGGGTCATAATGAGAGGTTTTATTATGTAATTACATAAGAACTTAAAAAACTTCATCAGATGAAACATGAAGAAGATGAAATAGCTATGGGAGGAAAGGATTTAAAGAGAAGAGAGGATACAAGGGGTATATAGCCATAAGGGAAAATAGATTTGATCACTTAGATTGTAGATAAGAAAATTCATAAGGAGTTATGTTACAAGGAATATATGATCATGAAATAATTGAGTTTCAGATTTTCCAATAAGATTTAGACTTAAAAGCGGACTCAAGTTGATTTCGCCAATAGAGACTACGTATGGTAAGCATAAAAATGAGATGATAATGTCAGAGAGAAAGATAGGAATCATGGATATTTGGAGTGAGTGAGTTTGGAGAACTTTTAAGTAAACGATTAAACGCACAAAAAGAGTGATGGAGTCAACGCTTAGAAATATACAGTTCGAATAGAACCAGGGACCATGGTGCAAGAGTGAACAGGTTGGGGTCGAATAGACAGAAGGTGATTTAGGATAGTCGTAAGTTCAAAATTAAACAGAATGCATAGATCATTGGTAGGAAGATAGTTAAGAGGAAGTGAAAATAGTGAAGAATTGAGTAACGCTGAACAGAGAATAGGGATATCGAGAAGTTCCCAGGTTCGATTTTGAGTAGCTAATGTTAACGATTGAGAAGGAGGATGGGGATGGAGGCAAGAGTAAAAGTGACAATGAAATGATCAGACAAATCAGGATCAGTAATTGACGAGGATGTATAGTCATTGAAGCAGTTGGGAAAAACAATGATGTCGAGAACTCCGTCGAGAATATGAGTGGGGCTTGTTGAAAGTAATTTATAGTTAAAATCATAAAAAGATTAGTGAGAGGGATAAAGACCTCTACCTCGACATATGGTCGTTCTTTAACGACCATATGCAAGGTCGTTAAAGAACATACGTGATGGGTCCGCTGAGTCTGCACGGTATATAATCACAAGTTCCACAGGGAAAGGAATTCATAATCTGCATATGAGTAATTCGAACGAAGTGTAACGAATGTTAGCGTTAAGTTTACCTAAAGACATTGGGTGACGAGCAATGCTAACAATACCGCCATGATTAGAAGCAGTAGATATGGAAGAGACAATTGGACGAGCTGATTCAACTAGAGAACAACCAGCGCGACATAGACGACGAATAGCAAGATCGTCAGAGTAAGAGTGCCATGATTCAGTAATGCAGAAAATATCAATGGAATATTGATCGAATATATCAAGGGGCATATCATCTTTATGAAGAATGGAGCGAGTGTTTAAAAGTATGCTCAAAAGCGAGATCGACTAGCAAAGAAGACATGGGGAGAAACGGGACGCCATCGGATTTTTGAATTCGAGTGTAGGACGTAAAATTTCCGTTGATTTGACCGATTTATAAGAACGACTCGCTGTTTTGTTTCTCGTTGATGTTTTTCAATGAAAGCTAAATTGAGCTGGGCAATATCAGAGGATGTTGATAATTTGCAAACTGACAGATAATGTGAACTTGTGGGCGGCGTCTAACAAGCTTGTGATAAATGCTTCGAAATTCAAACACATGCGTATTATTGGTAATGCTCGCAAGCAACTAACATCTGTTTGTTACAAATATAAGTGCTGTATTGTGGAAAGTGTCGATAGTTACAGAGATTTAGGAGTATGAATTACCTCTAATTTATCAACTAAAAAGCACACTGAGCGAGCTTATGCCAACTCCAATAAAATGATAGGTATTATTCAACGCGCGTTTTTCGCGTTGATCCGACTGATCTTCGACCTCTGATTTTAGCACATGTATTGAGTAGACTTTTATTTGCAGCTCCAGTTGTATAACCACGTACTGTGCATGGACATAAGAAATCAGAGAAGGTACTTCGCAGGGCAACAAAACTAGCATCAACGTTGGCGTCGCTGCATTATGAAGACAGACTGAGATCACTAGAACTTGAGACCGTCACATGGACCCTCGGTACATGGATATGTGCATGGTTTGGCATTTATACCAACGTCCTCAACACCCTCTCCGGAGTAGGGTTTAATTACGTGGTTCAAAAGTTATTCAAGGTCATTATTTAACTATTCGAAGAAGCAGGGTACAGAAATTAAGCGCGATGCAATTTGATAGAAGAATTGTTGAGCTTTGGAACAACCTTGATGCAAACACCGTTGGATGCAGTTCACTTAGTACTTTTAAAAGAAGACTACGAATGGATCAGGAAATGTTTCGTGTTGCATTTGCTTATTTTAATAACTAATTAACATATTTGCGAACTTATTGTGAGCCATCTATTTAAGCTAATGCTCGTATGTTGTTAAATGTATAATATTATTAGGTATGCTCGTTGACCTCCAAAATTAAATGTGACTCTTTTATATCTGGACATGAAGGGATATCCCAAGATTACGTTTGAGCATATGTTTGCAATGATTAAAAACGTACGTTATGGTGAAAAACTTCGTTGTGGTTAATGCCTGCGGCACAGTACTCATCAGTCACCGTCTTAAAATTTGACGATGGCATGTTAATTTGGCTTTTGAATGCGATTCGATGAATGTTTAAATTTCTATCGAGTTTATCGTCCATGAAATTTTCGGAATTGCAGATGTCGACCAATGCTTTATAATGAAGGTTGTTCGATTTTATAATTATGCATATTGCGGGAATTATTATATTACCATCCGTATAAATTTTGTAAGATTAGCATCGTGTTTTGATTGTGAATGTCCACAGATGACGATATCGTCTAGATAACAAAAATGTATCTTGATAATTCGCTGAAAAGTTGCTGGCCCATTGGTTGCCCCAAACGGTACTTTGATAAATTGGTATCAAAGTACCAATTTATCAAATTTATATCATTTTATTTTTTTAATTAATATTATTTATTATACACCAAAAGGTTCCCGCAAATGGGCCATTATATGTACAATCTCAATTTTTTACTATTTTATAATTTTAGTATCAATTTTATAATAGTAAAGCTTCCATCAAGTTCCGAGTGAGTAATTATCTGTAGAGAATTATTTGCCAAATACGGTTCATAGTGTGCAATATTTGAACATGTTGGAGTGTTTGTTTTTATAATTTTGAACGGTTGACAAACTTTGACATAATGGTTTTGCTTGTTACAAGATCTACAGATGGAGTATCGTGCAGGGCATTTTTTACGTTTGTCCAAAGAAAACAACATTGACGACGAACAGTGGTTTGCTACAAGTCAGTATTTTAGTTTGTATGATCAGAGTCGACATTCTCTCTTTTTACACAAATTATTTCTGATAGTAACAAAATATACCACAGCAATGAACTCAATTGATTTGTTGTAACTTCATGATTGAATGAGCCATTTTTAAGTTGTAACTTCATGATTGAATGAGCCATTTCCAATTGACAAGCAATGTCAAATGTTTTCGTAATTTTAAAATTCGAATATTCCATTAATCGTTGTCCAAAGAATAAAGATTTTAGTCCGGAGATAATCCCAGCCTAACAAAAAAAAATCGAAATTTCGCTACAAAAACAGCTTAAAAAGTACATTCTTGACTCATCAATTCAAGGGTTTGTATAAACTAATCGATATATTGATTCCATCGTTGGCTATATGTGATTAACTGGTATCATGTGAAAATTTCGTACCGCGGTTTGATATAAAGTCTATCTAGCCTAAGGATTGCTTCGTCGAAAGTATTGGCATCGTTGATGTGACGATAAATATCTGAAGTGACATGGTTAACTAAGGCATCAAATTTGTTTTGATCAGTTAGGTCGCTAATGGACGCTAGAAATTTTAGAAAGCGACGCTTTAAGTGCTCCCAGCTTATACCGGCATTCGGATCGTTTGGATCGGCAGACGGAGGTTCTGGCTTTTAAAAAAAGATTTATTTAAACGTAGAAAATTCGTGTCAGCACACGCTTACATGACCACAACAAAACAAAAATGTAAATCATGTGTCGAGAAGGTGTGAACGAAGGAGGCGTTTGAATGTGATAAAGGAGGGAGCGCGGCGGACGTCGAGAGGGTGTTGATTCCAGGCGAGTGGGGAGACGACGAGGAATAATCGGAGACCATAGTTGTTGGAGTAATTGGGAACGTGGAGTAAGAAGGTATGACGGGAACGCAGCGATAGCGAGGTCGGGCGAGTGTCGTCTAAGAAAGTAAGGTTGATTAACGATGAGGAGCCGACAGCGATGAAACGAAAAGTTACGAGAAGGCGGAGTAGTATGCAGATGTGGGTGGTGGGGCAGGAGAGTTGGTCAATATATGTGGATTTGTAGTCGAAGCGACAGAGACGAAAAAGCACTCGAACGGCGGAGTTGATTATTCCTTGTAGGGTAGGATGATGGATTTTGGAGAATTTGCGAAAAGGCTGAGGCAGTAATCGATTTTAGGAAAAAGGCGGTGAAAGAAGAGACATACAAGAACGGAAGTCGATAAGGGGGCGGATACGGCGGATGTCACGGAAGAATTAAGTTAGACGAGCGGACCTTGTTACGGACGAAGGAATTAAGGGAAAGGTTATCATCGAAATGGAAGCCTAAGAAAGTGAGATTGTGTGTTATGGGAATGATCGATGAGGCAAAATATACAGTGGGAGGAGATATGTTTAGTTTACGGTGGAGGATCCACATTATTTTAGACTTTTCGGGGTTTAGAACGAGATGGAGATTGGAGAGACGTTTGTAGATAGAAGAAAGACAGTTGAATGAAAAAATGCCGATATCGTGTATGGGATGCGCGGGTGCATGATCATAGATGAGGATGTTATCGGCGTGTTGCATGACGTTAAAGGATAAAGGTATAATAAACGGAGATAGATCGCCAAGCAGAAGAGAGAAAAGCAGGGGACCTAGGACTGAACCTTGTGAAACCCCGCAAAAAATAGAGATGGGAGGGCAGGATGATGAATTAAAACAGACGCGAAAGGAACGGTCGAATAGATATGAGGCAAACCATGCTACGAAGGAAGAAAAGCTGTACTCATAACTAAGGCGAGGAAGGAAGACGGAGTGGTTGACAATGTCGAAGGCGGAGAAGAGGTCGAGGGGGATGAAAACACTATATAGAGCCTTGTCTCGAGAAATGAGTAAGTCGTTGTAAACTTTCATGCATGCGATTTTTGTGAAGTGATTAGAACGGAAAGCGGATTGGAAAGGAGGGTACAGATTGGATGAGGAGAGATAAGCGTTGATCTGTATTAAGATGAGGTGTTCTAAGAGCTTAGAATGAGTAGGGAGTAGTGAAATGGGCGATAGCTAGAAGGAATGGAGGGAAGGTCGAGCGATTTTTTCTCTAGGAGGGGACGAACGATTTCGGATTTCCAGTGTGAAGGGAAGATACGACTGCGGATTTACGGGTTAAACAAGGTTGTGAGAAAATGGGATATCGATGAGCATATGGATTTAAGTATGCGGGTAGGCAGGGGATCAGCATGTGAGGTTATGGTGGGCAAGGACATTATAATAGATGAGACTTGGGAAGGTGAGACAGGGAGAAGTTGAAAGAGTTCCGGAAGGACGAGGCTAGGCGAGTCAGAGTGGGATAGGATGGAGACCGAGGTGTGAGAGAGCAATGTGGATACTTTGATATGGAGAAATGACGAATAATCATGGGGATTAATGTTGCAAGGCGAAGAGGAGCGAGCAAGGATTGAGTTTAAAGTATGCCAGAGAGTCTTAGAGTTGAATGAAGTGATGATTTTATGCTGCCAGAAGAAGTTGCATTTGGTACGTAGTAGGTTGAGATGAGACCGGTGAAAATCAAGATATGAATCACGGAAGACAGAGTGACCGAGCTGAAATCACGTCTGAGAGAGCGATGATAGTCTCGAAAAGCATGACGGGGTCGACGTTTTGAGTGGGCATTGGATGTCAAACTATGGGGCACGGTGCAAGCGACGGTGTGGGAGTGTCTTGAAGGGCAAGAGTAGATCGAAAATGGATGTGAGTTTAGAATCGAAAAGAAAAACGAGATCGTGATGAGAGGAATATGTTATTGTGGGATTGGATAGAGACGATTTGAGTAATGTAGAGCGAAGAAGAAAGAGGTCAAGATTTCTCTAAGAGCGACTTAGGATTGTAGTTTGTTGAGTAGGGTGTAGTTGTAAGAGCGACTTAGGATTGATTGTAAGATCAAGGGTGACGAGAAAGCGATCAGATAGACCAGGATCGAAAATGGACAGTGAGGTGTAGACAGCAAAATGATAGGGGCAGCGATGATGTCGAGTGCCCCACCAAGGATATGTGTGGGGCAGTGGAGATGGGTTTGTAGTTATAGTTGGATATAATGTTGATGAACTGGATGGAATCGGTTGAAGAGAGGCGGTTGAGGCGGATATTAAAGTCGCCAAGAACGATTAAAGGGATTAAGGACAAAGAACAGTGAGACAGAAGGTCAGTGAGATCGGTAAAAAAATAAGGGTGTGGAAGCTGAGGAACCAGGACGATATACAATGGCGAGATTTAGAGTGATCGGGTTAGAAGAACGACAAGTGAGCAGTTTAAAAGAGCAAGGACTGAAAGGGGAAGTGATTTTGCGAATAGACGCGGGGTAACGGGCGAATGCGACAATGCCGCCATGATTAGATAATTTAGAAGGGGATTTGCTGATGGGGCGAGCGGATTCGACTAGTGAGCAACCGGCAGAGAGCAAACGGCGGATGGAGAGGTCGTCAGAATCGGAGTACCAGTATTCGGTGTGGCAGAAGAGATCGATAGATTGCTT
The DNA here is from genome assembly GCA_012934845.2 of Pomphorhynchus laevis. Classification (NCBI taxonomy): domain Eukaryota; kingdom Metazoa; phylum Acanthocephala; class Palaeacanthocephala; order Echinorhynchida; family Pomphorhynchidae; genus Pomphorhynchus; species Pomphorhynchus laevis. The sequence goes on from WNNJ02000174.1 coordinate 177,097, forward strand.
GGTGAATAGGTTGAGGATGATATCGGATTTATTGAGAATATATCTAGTGTTGAGGAGGCTGAGGCAGAAACCGTGTGTGGTGGTGATAGGGGCTAGTGGAGAAGACACATAGGGTAGATGGAGCGTCACCGAATTTTTGAGCGGATGCGGACAGCCTTAAAATTTCCGTCGATGTTTCGGATGGAGAGAGTTGTTTTCCTCGCGACGGCGTTTTTCGATGCGGGCAGATTAGAGTTTAGCGATTTCCGAGGGGGTGCGATAGTGGAAAATGCGAGTGGCTGAAGAGGACATGGCTTTGAATCGTTGGGAGAGGACAGTAGACGCGTGAGAGCAATGCTTGAAAACAATTTTTAGGAGAGGGGGCTTGGAAGAATTAGATTGAGTAGATTTATTTTGGCGGATGAATGCGACAGGAGAGATGTTGTTAAAAAAGGATGGGTTATCCGCAGGAACAAGAGTCGAGAGGATGAATCTGAATGCGGAAGCATCGTGACATCGTGGTCGAGACGTGCTTGTGGAGATAAAGAGGTGGAAGGAGTGATATTAGTGATGATGACGCAACGATCGCGAGAAGGAAAGCGTTTCCGTAAAGGAGGACGAGTAACGTGAGTTGGTGATATCACTATAGGCGAGCTGGGAGTTGAGGATATCAAGGGAGTAGGTTTAACAGCGGAAGACAAAGAGGATTTGGATAATATAGAGGGTGGTGAGCGATGTGAGGAAAGGTTATGAGTGGAAGGATTGTGGAGGTTGGTGGAGGTGATTTTGATTGAGGGATGTAGGTTATTGAGAAACGAGACAGAAGGGAAGATACGGGGGTGTCACGAAGTGAAGGCATGGGATTAAAAGTGCATGTGATGACAGGATCAGTGGGTTGGCAAGGGATATCAGAAACGACTGCGTTGGTTTGGGTGGACACGTTGGAGGTTGATATGTTCTTATGGGAGAGGTCGCTTATGAGTTTGTTGGCACAAAAGCCGCATATGAAGTCTTCTTTAGACTTACTGTTGTCGCATGCGATTGTAGTCCAGACGCTGCATTCGAGTGTCGAGCACTGTTCTTGTAGTTGAGCACAGTTGTTGTCGGTCGTAGCTGTCTTCTTACGTCCATTTATCGACGTCCTTGTTGTTAAAACTGTTAAATTTGCTGGATTGATCTGGAACTGGATTGATCTGAAATGTATGATCTGGAACTGGATTGATTGTGTGTTTAAGCTGTTATAATTTTTGTTCTCGTTTAGTAACTTATCCATACTGCAACACGTTTATAAATTGTTAAATTAATTGAGCTGTTTACAAAGCTTTATTTAGCAAAATCTAGAAACATGCAATAATGTTAATATTATGCAAGACAAAGCCGTTATGGCTGTTCAGTCTGCTCACAACAAAAAAGATAATCAGGGATAAGATATATTCATGTCATCCATTTGTTTCAGGAGCATCCGCAATCGCTTGTTGAATACAGTCAGCGTTTTAGAAGCAACAATATTCTCAGGAAGGCTGTTCCACAAATTAACCACATGCCTTGACAATCGTGTGATCGGCGGTAGTTTCCATGTATGCTTCTTGAAAATAGTCATCGAATGATGTCTGCTTGATCGATCAATACGACATGTTAAAACACTTGAAGGGTATCCATCACATTTGTAAAGTAATTTCCACGTTGCAACCAAGTCTAGAAACAGTAGCCTTACCCTCATGTTGAGCATTCCGATCACTTTGAGTCGACAAGGATAAGGTAATTTTTTACAGTTTGAACATATACGCGTGATTCGACGAAGAACCGCCTCGACGGCATTCAATTCAGTTCGGGTACATGGAAAACATGATGGAGAGCAATACTCACGTATAAGTCGCACTAAGGAATTAAACAACACCCTGAGCGAAGATGGAGTTATCCTTAGAAAGCAATTTTTAATAGTGTGCATCATTTTTCTAGCCTTGTATAGCTGAACATCATAATGACGTCGTGTCTTTAAGGGTGAATCAATCAGAATCCAAAGATCGCGGTGAAATGAGACTACCTCGAGTTCATTTGCACCTATTACATAGTTATAGTAACTTTTGCATCTACGACCCAATCTCATATTCTTGCACTTTCTCAAGTTAAGGGATACTCCTGTACTAAGACTCCATTTATATACTAAATCCTAGTCTCGCTGCAATGCCAATCAGTCTCGTTCGGTCCAGATGAAATATCCCGCAACTTCAAATCGTCCGTATATGCTAAGTGCGGTACTTTGAGCAATATCAACAGCTCATTAATAAAAATGCAAAATAATAGTTGTCCGAGAACTGTTCCTTGTGGTACTTCATGTACAACATTGCGTTGAGATGACAAAACATTTCCTACTCTTACACAAAATTGCCGATCATCCAGGAAGTGATGATCCAGCGGGTTAGGTAATAATTTACATTAATTGACTCTAGAATTTTTATCAACTCAGTTTGTCAAACGCGGTCAAATGCCTTGGAGAAATCCAAATAGACGACATCCCCAATGGCACAACCTGCAATTGCTTCAGCCAATTGTTCACGAGTACATAAGTATTCGTTAGGCATGAGCGTACATTTCGAAAACCATGTTGCGGGTTACTCAAGTAGTTTCTTGAGTTTAATATGCTAACTAACCTTCTTTAGCTATTTCTTTATCACTGGCATGGAATATTTTATTCATTACTGCCCTTACCGCACTAATATCATCGTTAACCTGTTCATGCGCAACAAATGAATTAGACTCAGATAGATTTGCAAAAAGAATGCAGCTGTATCTAGAAACGCTACGATTTTCCTTTATCACTTTATAGGAAGGTTCGAACTTAGATGACACAGCACTAGGCAACTTACCGGTTGAAAATTTGTCAGGAGTTTCGTTGGATTCACATGAACTCTCATGTACCCGTACTGAACTTGCTGTGGCGATATTCTGTATTAGCCTCTCTTCAAATGCCGCATCGGGATGTGTCGCAATATAGTATCGTTGTTCCTTGAACAAGGAGAGGTATTCTGTGACGATATATAAGTCATCGATAAATTACCAGACACTATGCGACACTCATCATCAGCATCATCGGTAGTGAGCGCATCCAATTCACGACCAGTCACCGCTCCTGAATTTCCAGAGGTCACTGCGGTCTTTGTGTCATTGTTCGTTGATGTGAGTTTCGACGACGAAGAACCTTACTGAACATTTCAACACAATAGAAACCACAGAAGAATTTTTTATCAGTGAATGTATATTTTTTACTAAATAAAACACTGACCGTCGTCCATACACCACAATATTCGTTAACGCACTCTATCTGGAAACTTAAATGCCCTGATTTCTTTGTTGATTTTTTTGCCATTTCCTCGTTGATTGTCCAATATTGTAATTATTGTATGACCTCTCTTTGCTCTCTATTTTTAAGTAGTTAGTAATCCAATAAAGTTAGTTAATCCAATTTAGTTAGTCTTGTATGAGCTTGTAAAGCTGGACGACTGTAAGTAGTTAATTATCAAGAAAGTTTAAACTGTATTAAACTGTATAAAACTGTTTAAAATATAAATTAATTATATGACAGTTTGTATGAATGCTGAATTAGAAGCAGTTCAGCAGCTAGCAGTTCTGATAAATCCTTCTCATCAATGCTATCTTCAGTAAAGAGAGATTCTGACCAGTTTGATTTTTGGTAGATTGAAATCGCCAGCGAGTATGAAATGTTTGCTTATCTACAAGGATTGCAAGATAGTTTTTAATGCATCAAAATTTATTGGAACTGATGTAGACCTATTTAGAGCGCAAATATTAATAGTCACGGACTCACAGTTAGCGTAAAAGCGTAAAGAAGTTTGACGTTTGTTAAAACGTTATGTTTTACAATATTAAAATTAAATGTTTTGAACAATACGATTACATTTTTAAATTTATTTTTATGCTAACTAAAAATAAATAAGAATATAAAGAAATCGTTTTCATTTACAACGACTTACTAATTTCTCGTGACAAGACTCTATATAGTGTTGTCATCTCCATCGACCTCTCCTCCGCCTTCGACATTGTCGACCACTCTGTCCTCCTTTCTCGTCTCCGTTATGATTACGGCTTTTCTTTCTACTCCGTAGCATGGTTCGCCTCATATCTATCCGACCGTTCTTTTTGCGTCTGTTTTAATACATCATCATCCCTCCCTATTTTTTGCGGGGTTCCACTAGGTTCAGTCCCCTCCTGCTTTTCTCTCTTCTACTTGGCGATCTTTCTATGTTTATCAAAGCTATTCCTATTAATATCATGCAATACGTCAATGGCATCCTCATCTATGCTCACTGTAATGATAACCAAATAAGGCTTTATTCAACAATCTAGAATATAGTTATACAATATGATTACATGTTAGATTATCACAGTCTTCCCCGATTATATAATCGTCTAGGTACTTCGGAGTTCTTCTATCCCTAGGACTACGCCGTAATTCTTGAAGTCTATTATGTTCGACTTGTTGATTCTCTTCACTCCGATAGTTACCGATTCCAACTTGTGTAATATTATCAGCTCCATTCAATGATTGTCGTGATACGATTGTCGAGTCGGTTTTTGAATGCATGCCGTCTCCTTCTGATGTCCGATCAATCAGTAGCATATCGTTATCTATGTTAGAATTTGTAATAGGGTACCTGGTCAGTCTTCTTACGGACACATTCATCTCTTTTCCGCAAGGTTTCCGAATAGTAGCGTAGTTACCATTTGATTGTAAGATTTCAGCCTGCGAAAACAACGGATTTGATTTAGACATTGGATTCTGATTTAAAAGCACGTTTTCACCTGTTCCCAACCATCTCGGAACGATACATTTGTTACAAGAATTCCTTGGGAAAGAAAATAGTCGTTGATGTGGAGTCTCCCCTATCGCGGTACACAGTAAGCTGCGCAAAGATGACAAAACCAATGGCAGAACAAATTCCCATTCCGCCAGTGTTTTCCTGTGAGTTTTGAGGGCGAGTTGGGTTGTCTTCCAGATTATTCCAACGAATCGTTCGGCCTGTCCGTTACCACGTGGGTTGTAGCACGAACTGCGGGTGCAGCTAATACCGCGAGAATTTAGATACGTTCGGAATTCGTTGGATTGAAAACATGTTGCTTGGTCACTGTGAACGTTGGCTGGGTAACCAAAAACACTGAAGATTTGATTCAGGCAATTGATGACTGATATAGAAGATGTATCCTTACACGGTATGGCGAACGGAAAGCGAGAATATTCGTCAACGACACAAAGGATATATTTGTTTTCTGTAGTTGATGTCAATGGGCCTTTAAAGTCAATGCTTAGCCGTTCAAATGGATGCGTAGCCTTGATGACATGTGCTGTTTCTGGTCTAGCGTATCGAGGCTTCAATTCGGCGCAAATTTGACACGAAGAGACAACGTCCGCAACGTCACTTTTGTCAAAAGGTAACTCATGCGAACGAACGTAGTGAAGTAATCGACTGACACCCGGATGACACAATGAATTATGCAAGATCTTAAGATCATTAACTGTTTTGCAAGACGAACATGTTATCCTAGACATTGCGTCAGCAGCTTTATTTGATTGTCCGGGCCGGTATTCAATGCCAAAATTGTAAGGTGCAAGTTCAATTCTCCATCGAGCGATTTTGTCACTTTTTATGCGATTCGACAGTTTTTGATCAAACATAAATGACACTGACCTCTGATCGGTTTTGACAATGAAATAGCGTCCTAGCAGGAAATGCTTCCAATATTTAAGAGCTTCCACAATCGCGTAAGCCTCCTTTTCCACACTCGACTGTCGCAACGCTGTTTTAGGCAAGGATCGTGAATAGAAGGCGACGGGGCAGTTGTTTTGACTGAGCACCGCGCCGATAGATGAATATGAGGCGTCAGTTTCAACAGTCAAGGAAAGATCCGGATTGTAAGCACATAAAAATGAATTCGAGATTTCCGACTTTATTTCTTCTATCTGTCGGATGACAGCACGATCGAGGGGAAAATCTTTCGATTCTACCAGTGGGCGTATCTTTGCCGAGAAAGAAGGGATCCACCTCGAATAGTAAGCGAGCATACCGAGGAGTCTCTGTAGTGAAGTGTGATTTTCCGGAATCGGGTAAGTAAGAAATGGCTTAATTCTTTCAGTGTCAGGTTTGATGCAACCATGTCGAATATGGTAGCCCAAAAAATTGAGTTGTGTCTTGCCCAAACGCGACTTTTCCGGAGAGAATTTGATGTTGAGCTGATTAGCGATGGTCGTTAGACGATCTAGTCTTTTGTCGTGTTCATCAGTGCTATTTCCACACACGATGATGTCATCTAAGTAAGCAAATACTCCTTCAAGTTGATAGTGTTCGATGAGGTTATTCATGATTCGTTGGAAAGCAGAAACAGCATTTGTAAGCCCAAAAGGAATTCGCTGGAATTCGTACAAACGTCCTGATGCTTCGAAAGCCGTGTATTTTTTATCTTCCTCCAGCAATGGAATCTGATAGTAAGCACTGGAAAGATCGAGCGTCGAAAACACGGAATGTGTTGCAATCTTCGAAATGAGGTCATCGATATTAGGAAGAGGGTAGGCATCCAAAGATGTGAATCGGTTAATAGTTTGCGAGTAGTCGACAACCATTCTCTGTCTACCATTCCTATTTGTAACAACAAGAACCTGTGAGCGCCAAGGCGATCTGCTTTCTCGAATAATGCCGGATTTGAGTAAGTTAGCTACTTGGCTTCGAATAAACTCGGCGTTTGATAGTGTCTGTCTTCTTGATTTCGTGGCAACTGGAATGAGATGTTTCGGCAAATTCGGAAAAAGTGTTAATGGCTGGATTTTTATGGCAGATGCTGGAGATATGTTAGCGAGAGTTAGTCCAGGCAAATTTCCACCGAATGGGAACGTTATGAATTCATGTTCCTTCATGAATTCTCTGCCTAATATGGCATCAGCGCATAATGACGACAACAATGAAAAGCGGCAGCGTGGATAAGTATTTTTATTCAACTCAATGTTTGTTGTGCACTGTTTTGTAATTGTGGCCCAAGAGGAGGAGGACGCCATATAAACTGTTTTACAGCAAGATGTGGTTGTCAGTTGTAATTTATGTGCGATATTCGTGTCAATGAAATTTTCTGAACTGCCCGTATCTAGAAGACATTCGATTTGTTGACCATTGATTGTAATGGAAGTCAATGAACTTGGATCCTCTAAGTTGGACATGGAACATAACGCCGATGAAGTCGAGGTGGAAAATTTTAATTTTGATTGACAGACTTTGGCAAAATGACCATGTTTAGAACAAATGTTGCAAGTAACGTCTCTTGCAGGACACTTACTGCGGGGGTGATAATGATTACCGCAAAAGTAACAGCGTTTGGTAATTTTGTTTCGCAAGGCTGCGTTAATCGATTTGTCATCATCGAATTCGGAATGGGAGGGTTCGTTATTGTTGTCCGCTGAAACCGATGCTAGCATTGATCTTGTCTCGTCATTTGAAGTAAAAACGGCTGCTTGTTGTTGTGCGGCCTCTAGAGATGATGCCATTAAAACAATTTCATCGAAGTCAGTTTTATTCGATTCGAGTATCCTCTCACGTATATAAGAATTTAGTAGACCATGGACGAGGGCGTCAATGATATGGCTTCGACGGTTAGTTGCGGCATCGACATCTTCAAAATTACACTTTGTTGCCAACTCTTCAAGTTTTCTCACATATTGCTGGATATTCATCGTTTTATCTTGACGACAAGTATGCAGTTGAAATCTATTAAAAACCGCGTTAACTGGCTTCTGAAATTGCTTATCGAGTATATTTAAGGCTGAGTCGAATGTTCTAGAATCTTTGATCAGTAAGTAAAGTCTTGATGACAGTAAGTTAATGAGTACAAATCGTTTCTGGTCATCTGTTATTGTGACTTGCAACGAGAAAAAATTTTGTAGCTTTTGGCGCCAGTGAATCCATTCGTCTTGACAATCTGATGTGTCTGGATCCAGATTGAAAGGTTGAGGTATAAGAAGTTTATCCATGGAAACGTTGGACGTCAATTGTTGAATAAATTGTAATGATAAACCAAATAAGGCTTTATTCAACAATCTAGAATATAGTTATACAATATGATTACATGTTAGATTATCACACTCACACATTCGACCATTGCATACACGATATCGCCATTTATTTCTCCAACTGTCTATCTTCTATCTACAAACATCTCTTTAATCTCAATCTCGTTCTAAACCCCCGACAAGTCCAAAATAATGTGGATCCTCCACCGTAAACCAAACATATCTCCTATATCTTTTGCCTCATCGATCATCCCCATAGTACACAATATCACTTTCTTAGGCTTCCATTTCGATGATCACCTTTCCCTTAAATCCTTCGTCCGCTACAAGGTCCGTTTGTCTAACTTAATTCTCCATGACATCCGCCGTATCCGCCCTTATCGACTTCCGTTCTTGTATGTATCTTCTGTCATCGCTTCTTTTCCCTAAAATCAATTACTGCCTAAACCTTTCGCCTATTCTTCAAAATCCATCATGCTACCCTACAACGAATAACCAACTCTCCTGGCCTTCCATCCACATCCGCATCAAACTCATCCTACTTGTCGTAAATTTTCGTCGCATCGCTGTCGGCTCCCCATCTTTCATAAACTTTCCTTTCTTAGACGACACTCGCCCCATCTCTCTATCGCTACAGTCTTCCCCACTTACACTGGGGAAGACTGTAGTCTACCCCACTATAAATATATATACACACTATATATATATAGTTTTTAAATCCGATTGAGTTAAACTGTGCTCCGGGAGCTAATAATCTTCAATTTTATAATCGTAGATTTTGCCAAAGACCGAAGTTCGATTACATGCAGAGCAGACTTCGTTATCACTCCTAGACGAGCTGATGGTAGCCGGCAGCACTAATCAGTAGGGTGAACTACCATCAGTCGTTTCGGCTGCCTTGTGATATATTAAAAGGCATCTCCGAGAATTTGCTTACGTGGTAGCATGGGCATTACCTCTTTAAGCTAACCATGTGCTTTCCGGATCATCCTAATTTTATTCAGCAGGAATTTAACTTGCTGTCGTGGCTTGCTTTCTCATAGGATCCTTTGAAGGATACGTTTTTATAGTGTTTAAATCCGATTGAGTTAAACTGTGCTCCGGGAGCTAATAATCTTCAATTTTATAATCGTAGATTTTGCCAAAGACCGAAGTTAGATTACATGCAGAGCAGACTTCGTTATCACTCCTAGACGAGCTGATGATAGCCGGCAGCACTCATCAGTAGTGTGAACTACCATCAGTCGTTTCGGCTGCCTTGTGATATATTAAAAGGCATCTCCGAGAATTTGCTTACGTGGTAGCATGGGCATTACCTATTTAAGCTAACCATGTGCTTTCCGGATCATCCAAATTTTATTCAGCAGAAATTTAACTTGCTGTCGTTGCTTGCTTTCTCACAGGATCCTTTGAAGGATACGTTTTTATAGTTTTTAAATCCGATTGAGTTAAACTGTGCTCCGGGAGCTAATAATCTTCAATTTTATAATCGTAGATTTTGCCAAAGACCGAAGTTCGATTACGTGCAGAGCAGACTTCGTTATCACTCCTAGACGAGCTGATGGTAGCCGGCAGCACTCATCAGTAGGTTAAACTACCATCAGTCGTTTCGGCTGCCTTGTGATATATTAAAAGGCATCTCCGAGAATTTGCTTACGTGGTAGCATGGGCATTACCTCTTTAAGCTAACCATGTGCTTTCCGGATCCTCCTAATTTTATTCAGCAGGAATTTAACTTGCTGTCGTTGCTTGCTTTCTCACAGGATCCTTTGAAGGATACGTTTTTATAGTTTTTAAATCCGATTGAGTTAAACTGTGCTCCGGGAGCTAATAATCTTCAATTTTATAATCGTAGATTTTGCCAAAGACCGAAGTTCGATTACATGCAGAGCAGACTTCGTTATCACTCCTAGACGAGCTGATGGTAGCCGGCAGCACTAATCAGTAGGGTGAACTACCATCAGTCGTTTCGGCTGCCTTGTGATATATTAAAAGGCATCTCCGAGAATTTGCTTACGTGGTAGCATGGGCATTACCTCTTTAAGCTAACCATGTGCTTTCCGGATCATCCTAATTTTATTCAGCAGGAATTTAACTTGCTGTCGTGGCTTGCTTTCTCATAGGATCCTTTGAAGGATACGTTTTTATAG